>SGPL01000001.1:0-75644 GCA_004802705.1 Bondarzewia mesenterica
CCTTGACGTCCTATATGTCTGTACATCCAACTATTCGGACAACATTGAGATGCATCACCCTAGTGCCGCCAGTGGCGGGCTTGTCTACTGTATCTTTAGGATCACTAATTCACTTTTCGAGTCCTTTCACCGCACCGCGCCGTACACAGGGCCTTGCTCAGGACGGGGTGCTTCAGGACCCCCCGCATATCCCTATGTATAGCCGCATCTCAGTTGCAACTTGAAGGGCGAGAGCTGGGGACGGAAGTGGCAGGACACTGACAAGGAGAAAAGGTGAGTAAGTCTGATTAACTGGGCCGGCCCCCCGTTTGGTTTCTTCGACGGCGCATTAGCAAGCTGTTCCGAAAACATTCATGTCGAGGTCGAACTCCTATGTGGTAACCTAGTGCGTCTTCCATTTTCGATATGCACGTCAGTTGGAAATATTCATCAGAGCCGCGCGACCGCGCCCGTTGGAGTTTGATCCTCTCAACGACTCGACTCATTCAATCATTTATCGAGTAAGAGGACTATCTTCCCTCATCCGTCTTCATATTAAGCGCGTCTTATACAGGCTCATTGCAGCAGATACTAAAATATAGTGAATATACATGCATTCCATGCGGAACAAAGGGCAGTATAGCGCAGATATGTGTTTCATTCCTTTACCTAGGCTTGGTAGGGCGACTGAGTTCGACCACGCTCATGGCGAACGACATCACTCACGTCCTGACCATTGGTGCGGTGCCCATCGCATCTATCAACTACATCCGGCTCGCAGTCTCGGGCAGTCCTACATCCGCTATGATCCCAGAGAGCGAGCGACTTCATCGACGCAGCATCTACAGTCGGTAAGGTTTCTCTTGGGTTGCTCGGCGCCCATTCGAGGTCGCGACGGTAGCAAACGCGTTTCTGGTCCCATGGCGTGGAATGGGGTTGAGAGAAGCTTTGGGGAGGGTGGTCAGGGCACGGCCGGCGGTTTCGCGAATAGAGCGTCCTCGAAGCAGCCGAGGGAGGGGAAAGGAGATGGAGAGCCATGACCGTGGGGATTGAGTCGGGTCTTGGGATTCTGCGTGAATCCATGCTACGGTGAGGGCCTTTGATTTACCAAATTCTTTCCGGCAGAGCCTCGTCGCATCTGCTCACCAGAACTGACAATTAAACATCAAAGAGTGCGAGATTTATTTCCTTCGCAATATCACGCGCGTTTAGCTGGGCGATTTGGGTGAGAGAGATGGCAGCTGAGCTGCTGATGCGTGCATTAGTTGGCATGTGCAACATCTCGTCTGACTATCTTTCCTCTCCGTCTCACCTCAGTCGTTCCTCGGTCACTCATCACGTTCCTTTTTTCATACATTCATCGCATGCACACAAGATATCATATGCGCAGCTCGCGCCCGTCCAGGATGCCGCCCAGTTATGTATGCACGGATTATGTTGCTTACCTTCACCATCTTCATCAGGAATATATGTGGCAGGTATTGTGGCCCAGCCCCCCATCCTTATCCGTGAGGGCGCTACAAACTAGTCAGGCATCTTCAGGCAAATTTAACTTTCAAGGGAACACACCGTCAAAGCACGCCCGCTTGCGGCCTAGGACTATCTCAGAATGGAACCGCCCACGTTCTTTATGCAATTTGCAGTCTTCAGCGCGAGCGGATATGAACTGTATCCGTTGCAGTGCACCACGTCTTCAGACTTTGTCCATTGAGCTCTCGTGCAGATGACTGGCAACATTTGGCGCTAGAAACGTATGATGTGACAGCAGCGCAAGGCTCCCCGAACTGCCGTCAATGGGCTCTTTGCGGTTGCAGTCGATCAGTCATCTTATCGCTTCAACTTATCGAGACCTGACCATTTTTATAATAGTCGCTGCATCGTATAGTATATACTGCACCGTCTAGCGGTTGCTTCGGGGTGCTTCCTATCGCATCTCGACTCTTATTTTGTGTTTGCCATTCTGGATGGTTCGGGTTTTATTTCATCTCTCAGTTGCTGTTAGCAGTTATCTTTCACGTCGGTAGTTCTCGATCCGGTGTGCGATCATCTTTATTCGGAATCCCATTCTCAACTGAAGTCTGCCACGCCAGCAATGGTTGAGATGGTGTGTTAGACTGGAGACAAGTGCACAAGCGAAGAAACTGTACAAGACGCGATTCAGATTCAGATGAGGGCGGACGAGGGTTACGATTCCCTAAATGGAAATCGGCCTCTTCCCGTCCTGCGTTCAAGTTGCTGAGATGCGGCTACACCAACGTCCTGAAAGGACCCGCGAAGCTAGCCCGATGTTTCCCGGGAAAATAGCATATTTGAGGGTCAAATTTGGCCATTTTTCTTCCCCGAAAATTACGCATATTTTAGGCCGCGGAGCCGATAAAATTGCATTTTCTTAACGGCCGATAGCATATTTGAGGCCGAGTCTGCTATTTTTTTTTTCAATTTACGCTGAAGCTGGCAGAATGGAGGGCAGATTCTGACAGAAACCCGCACACGGTGTAACATAACGTGACTAAATGTGACTATCGTGACAAATCGTGACAAACCCTCACGACTATAGCATATTTTAGACCCAAAACATTGCATATTTGAGGCCCGATTTTGGGGTATACGACCGGGAAACATTAGGCTAGCTTCGCGGGTCCTGTCCTGAAGCTAGCAGGCGTTCGGTGTCTGAAGACGATACCGTTTCGCTCTCCTATAAGTACGTAGTTCACCACCTTATCGTCTCTTGCTACTTTATGCTGCCAGCAGGACTCGCATGCTCAGCTCGATACCGAATGATCACTGCTCGCAAACATTTCCCACTCGCACTCGCAGCATCTCCGAGCCTCAGTTCCACACACCGCATCAACACCACGCTTACACCTGCAATACCATGACATCCACTTTTAAATCCCTCACAGAAACCATCAAACAAGACCACCGAGAGGTAAAGTACCACTACCCCAATCACACTTACTTACATTGACCTCACTCATGATCCCATACATGTACGTATACTACGATGCCCAAGTTGCAGTGACCATCAAGGGCGACGTCGACCCTCAAGCACGCTGGGCACATGGAAAGTCGCTCGACACGCTGTTGGAGCAGAGTGGGTCGTCTACCCGCTCATGGAAACCCATCTCGGTGCTAGGTGTTTGGAACTTGCCGATCGGAACCGCGTGGATCATCAGGTATGTACCTCTCCCCTGCATGGTATGTGTGTGACCTGTTTCCCATGGTATTTTTTAAAATTAGCTCGTCAAACAACTCCTCCACGACCTCAGAAACAGGACTCTAGGTTCTGAACTTACAACACGCCATCGTGGCCCATCTACGTTCCCACAGCGATTCTGAAGAACAGTACGACCCGTCCATGCTCGAACGAGAACTCGGGAGTGACGGGAGTCTCAAGGCCTCAAACTCGTTCAAGAGGACCGAGAAATCTGTCCCTACCAGGTGCGTCTCGCGCATATTCCCATACCCCACGTAGATTGCACCCCAGGAAGAGACATTAATGACAATACTTCCTTTGTCGCCTGTGGAGGACTGCACCCGGGAGCGCCCATAGGCTACCGCTCGAGAGCCTCCTCGGGTTTTTGATAGTGCCGATGGATAAATTCAAAGACGCATTCGAGGTGTTCCCGACGGAACAGATGAAACAAGACTGTAGAAACTCGGCGTGCGACGGTCAAAGTTACTGTAGTGCTCGTAAGCTTTTTTTGTTGCATGCCTGGAATCGATGATCTGTGTGCTGTACAGCATGGAAAGCTCGAGCTCGGGTTTCGGAGCTATAGCTAGTGCTGTACAACGCCAGATGACGAGAGAGCTGCGTACATTGAATCACCCCTCCGCACAGGCACAGTACTAGAGTTCGTGCACACGGCCGCTATGTTGTGAGGGAGGGAGAGAAGAGTTGCAACTGCGCACATGCTCACCGCCGATCGTTTTTTGCGACGAGGTTCCAGTATTATGGCTATCTAATATTCAAAGTCCAAAGAAAACACGCGCAGGAGAATTGATAGGTCGAATGCACCCAGTACTGTATGTATACCGTATTGAAGGAACGAACGGCGAGTCGGCTGACTGCACTACATGTCGTGATCCTCGTTTTATTATAAATAAGGAATCGTCTCTTTAAATATATCACCATTCAACACCATGGCAAGCGAAAGGTACTCTGGGTTTACCGAAACAGGATGCGTTGTTCAGGAATGCTTCCCCGGATGTGGAGACGAAGCCTGAAGGCCTACTGCCACCGTCAAAATGGAGCCCGTTGATCATCGTGATGACGTCCTGACCTACTCGCAGCGGCGTGGCTTGAAAGAAAAAAAAAACCTACGGGCTCCGACTTCTAGAAAAAAAAAATCGGGTCAAAACCTCAATTGTTGAAAGACTCCGAGTACAGAAGTATCTCTGATGAACAAGATCAACGTTATTTCAGTAGCACATGCCTGTACACACAACAAGAAAGCGATTCTGCCAACGCCCCTTCCTCACTTTCTCCTTCATGTCGGTGACCATTTCGCGCTTTGCCTTTCGGCACCACCAGGCTGCCAGTCTTCCAACCACGTCTTCATACTCGCCAGCGCCTGACTCTGTACCCTAGCAATCGTAGCGTCATAGTACGCACTCGCCGTCAGGAGGTCAGAGCAGTGAAACCCATCGCCCAGCGCGACCGGTTGATTCACAGTGCTGACAGTGGTCGCATCTTCGGCGGAGACAGTCGCATCGCGCCAAGGATCACCTACGAAAAAGAATTCAGGACCAACGAATCGAATATAAATAATAAATAATAAAAGAACAATATGGCGGGGATCACTCACGCTGGCCGTTGACGGAGAAGAGGCGGTCGACCGTGGCATTCCATCCGCCATAAGCTGCATTCGTCTGGTCCGCTTTGGGAACAGATGGGGAATTGAATGCGCCTGGGAACATTTGCACGCATTGCCTCTGATCGGACAAAAAAAAACGGTTATCACCAATGCTGGTGAAGAGTTGGTGAGCATAGTTTCGCACCTCATCTCCAATGGGCTGAACGAGGCGAGATACGAGAGTTGGACGGTTGACCGGCGCAGAGTCCTGGAAAAAGCCGACTTCGTTGCATCTGAGGATCAAAGTATGTCAGTCAGAAGATTTTGAGACTTCAAATAAGGGCGAAGGCGTACACGATCCACCTCCATGATCTGTCATCATTCCCGACCGTGTCATCAGTCCAGTAGGATTGACTCGTATCATGCGTCCCAAAGCAGGTTCTAAAAAGAGGTGAGATCCGTATTTGTCCGATCAGTTCATTCCGCCGGTTAGCTCGACTCACGCTGGATCACTATCGCCGCAGACTACGCCAACATGTCAGAAGGCGATCGGCGCAATGCGAGAAAAACAGGATGACATACCGAGAGAATAATATGTGTTTCTGAAGTATGATCCCCACGCGCTCAGAGCATGATCGAGACCCCAACCAGTGGCAGGAGCATTGACCCCATTCTTCACTTCCAGCGCGTCGCAGAATCGGAAGAATGCGGCGCCAGGACCAGTGTAGGGCTGCAGTTTCTGCCAGTCCCACAAATTGTTGCGCACTGTAAAATAAAACAAAATACAGCTTCAGATCCCTGAAGTGCATAGTCGGCAGTGGAAAAAAAGGGAGGAAATTGGCGCACATGCACCGGCGACGTCTTCAAGATGTGGGACGTTCGACATGCCGAATTGTGCCTTGAGCGCGTTGATTTCAGATGGCGTCCCAGTGGTAAAGACCAAGTCGACATGGGCGATCACGGCTTGGACGTCAACCGAGCAGTTCTGAGGCATGAATTGACGGATGGGCTCGAAATACGCCCAGAAATCGCTACGTACACACATAAAGCACGGGTGAACGCATATGATAAAACAACGAAAAACACTCACACGATGCTCTCTGCCACACCGGATGATGAATACCCAGCCCAGAACAACCCAGGTTTGCTAGGAACAACAGATCAGCGCAAACTACGATTGTACTGTCCTAGACTCACTCGACCATTGTCCAGCTTGTCAGTGCGCCTGCAGCCCAAAACATCAGACTCGGCATCCACGTTCTATTTGTGTTGCTTACCAGCGTAGCTGCCGCCAACCATAATCCACGGCGCTTGATCAGGGCCAACCGCGTCCCCGCCAGGCATGGGCAGTTCCACATTATCCGCGAAATACTCGAGGTCGTCAATCGCCTGCTGAATGGTGTGATACCGCAGACTGGCGACAGACAAATCGGAAAATGGGTTCGAATAGCCATAAAAGCGATGCTCGAGCACGATCGTTGCCCCGTTTTGCTGCTGCGCTATTTGACCGGGGATGGTCGCATTTGTGAGGTAAAAGTCGAACCCTAAATAATATTCTGATTGAGAGGAAATCAAAGCAGATCGCTGAGTCGTCAGGAACTTACCGTCTGCGTTTGATTCGCCGGGTGTCATCAAAATTATCGGGCCGCCTGTACCAAACAGAGAAGGACATGAGACAGGGCTAGCAAAACAAAAACGAGTCCTTACCAGGCTCATAGAATTCCCAAGTGTGCCAATAACGTTGCTGGAACGTTCCCAGACCGGGATTGTTGTGATCAATCAGCTGTTCAAAGTAATACGTCGTGTCGTACGGCGGAATGGTGGCACCAGTCCGCGCATGCACAACGCCATCCGAGGGCGGTGTGCCGGTGAGGTGGGCAATAGGCCTAGGAGGAAAGTTTGCATGCAGACGCCCATCAGGCAACCTAGCTGCGGCAAGGCCTGAAAGCGCAACGACAAGAAGCCCCGAGATGATGAAGTGCTGCATTGTCCGAGAGCGCCGCTGGTGCAGTCACCACAAAGCATCTCGGTTTATCGTTCACTCTTATATGTTCTGTATTTCCTTGGCCGCGCGGCTGGGCCGCCGATGTCATGGAAGTTTTTGGAAGATCCGTGTGTGATGGAAAAACTATGGCCTATATCGCAGCTGGCCTGCCGACACGAACAATAGCGAACGTGTGTGAGAGGTCTTGAGGACAGCACGATGAGCCTGGACGAGATATCCAAATTCCTTATGTGTTCGAACGGCATTAATACGGGTCAGGAAAGTTCGATGGATGGAGAAGGTAGCGAGAATCACTTCCGTTGCATGCGGTGCGCCACAAAGTTGCGACAGGATGCACGTAAATGCGGGGCGATCTCTGCAGCTCTGCAGGAAGGATGACCCACATGATGAGGGAGAGAAAACCTATCGTAAGGGTAATTCGGGGGGAGGATCAGTGCGGCAGTTTAAATGGAAGCACAAGAGGGTTCAAAGCAGCGCACGAGTGAAGCATGTGGTGAACTGCAGGCCAGCGATTTTTTCCTCGTCTGAAGGGCATCATTGGAGTATGTTTTCAACTGGCTGGCGTTACTGCCCAATAGGTGGTCATACTTCGCGGAGTAGACAGGTCAGAGAGGGTCAGAGAGACCAAGTTCTGAAAGACAAGGGCACTTACAAACCAGCCGATCGTGTCATCTTTGCATGGTCCCGCGCGCTATCCCGCCGACATTGATTGAACTATCCCATTCGGGCATCGCATTCGTCGAATTGAGAACTCTTCTGTTTTCCCGGATGACCTTTCATATCCTCCGATAGGCCTGGGGGGTCTGATTTTCTGCCAATCAGTATCCAGCGTCACGGCCAGAAAACTTACAAGTTGGCAGACGCTGTGCAGTTTACGCTGGAGATGTTATTGCGAGTTGAAACACGTTGTCCCAGACCCGCGTGTACATGGCCGTTCAATTCAAGGGTGAGAATCACGGCAGCAGCCATCTCATCGAATTCTACCACATCGAGTGCGAGCTGCTGGGGGACATGGACGATGCAATTCTTGTTGCGGAGCAATACATTGCGTGCACGTCGCGAGAGCACCATTCTGCATGATCTGGCCGCACTCCGAGTCGTCCAATCCACCGTCGAAACAATATTAGGAGTGCCGTGCAATCACACCAAAGCCGAGTGCCCAACATGTTCATCCAACCCCGGATCCACATCGTCGATCATAGGAATTCCCTCGGTATTACCTTCTTCGCAAGCTCTCCTCAATCCTCATACGAGATCTGCTCCCCAAAGGCAATGAATTCTTCCATCCTCACTCTCCCGCGTTGAACTACCGCTCCCAACGCTGAGAAGAACGCAGGGTCCATCCGCCCGCCATAGACCGGCTCGACAAATGCGAACTCTAACCTCTTCACTTTCCTCCACCACACCTGTCTGCCCTCCCTCTCACCGCCCAATAGAGCAGATCTTACAAACGCACATAACGCTGTCCCGCTCACCTGCAGCTCTTCCATCTCAGCCTCGGCTCCAAAGCGACTCAGCACTGCCACCCAGCCCACAACCGTCACGCTCCCGAGATCAACCTCAACCAGCTGTACACCTTTCAGCTCTAATTGGGCAGGCAACGCTAAAAGGCCACGCGTCGGCGCCGGGGGTCAGTGCTCGGGCGACAATCGACACGTGGAAACCTCCGCCGTATTGACCTTCGTCCCTGAGTTCCTCGTCGATGGGCGATACAGCGACGGTCGGGATCGGAGCGAGTGAGGACGTGAGCGAACCTGAAACTGCGATACCAATTGGATTATGAGGAGAACGGTAAAGACGTGTGGGGAAGTTTGAAAGTGTACAAGGAGATGCAGAGAATGGCCCTCGATGCTCTGCAATTGGCCTTGCACGATGCTAGGGTGCGAGGCGCGTTTGGACGCGAGGCGCGAGGCGCAACGGCATGTCGGCGGGACAGAAGGGCACACACATCCTGAGTGAGCCAAATTTTGTGTGCGGTGATTGGGTCGCAGGTTTGCGAGCAATGGTTCGAGGAATAGGCATGAGAGGAACGAGGTGTGTCGGAGGCAGAGGCAGAGGATGGTGAAGTGGGGATATAAGTAGGTCAAAGTACCACTCACCTCGTCGCGGTTCCCATCTTCCGTTTTCTCTTTCTTTCCTTTTGCTTTCCTTCGCCAATTTTCTTCTTTTCTTTTTCTGTCTGCCGATTCCTGTTCGGTTTATCGATTTCTCTTCTCTCCCCGTCTACCTTTCTACTCTCATCACTTCAGCTTCATCTTACTCACATCTGCAAAAACCTCACTTGCGAATAAGATGTTATTTATACTTATTCATTTTATTTTAGTTTTTTTCTTGTATTTTAATTTGATGCTAATTTATATCTAATTTGATGCTTATTCATATCTAATTGAAAGCAAATTACTTTGTAATATAATCAATGAATGATGAAATAATAGTTTTAAAGTAAAATATAATTTCTCTATTTAATTTAGTTTAAACCTCATTTTTAAGCAATAAAAATATTTATGATCAAATTTTAAGCAGTCTTGAATGCAGTTTTTGAGCTGATTTTTGACATGTGAGTGAGCTATTAGCTGAATTGGCAAGTGTTAGAGCTTTAAAATATAGTAGCTGAGCTTCACAATTATCACTAACTCCCAATATTAATATCCTAATCACAATTGAGCATAAACATAACTGACCAAAGCATATTGTATGGTTGATATTGATCAGTGTAGTCATTATTAAGTTTTGCATTTATTGACTAAGTCAAAATAATTATCAATCAAAAGTCCTCAGATTTTAGCTCTCCTCATCAAGACCTTTTTGATGATGTATATTATGTATAGGGTTGATGCATGAAAAATGATAATAGCCAATAATGTCAGACAGTTGTGAAATTTTGTTATAAGTCAGGTTGAGGTCTATATATAAAGATATGTGGGATAATAATTACAAGCTGAAATGGTGTAGTGGTTAAGAGTAACAAGGTAGTATCTTAAAGAAGTGAAATGCAAGAGGCCTTGGGTTTAAATCTGACAAATGGCAAAAAAGGGTAAAAAGTTAAAATTGAAAGATGACATAGGATAAGTCAAGTTAAAAGTGAGAATTAATTTTACTCTTACATTAATAATAAATTGGGCTCATTTGACAATGATTTGTTGCATACTTATTTGCTGCTTATTTGCTGTGTATTAAACTACAATCGAAAAGGGGAGATAAGTTAAAATAGGGAATCACTTATTGGTTGTTATTACATCTTATAATATCATATTCATAAGTGAGATTTTTGCAGATGCACCTGTATAAGTCAGGATATCATTAGTTCTGTGTCAACCCTCTTGACTTCATGGCATGGCCTGATCACTAGTATTTCGACAGGCAAAGAAGATCTCATGACCAGCGTAAGCACCACTGTAGGCTTAGTGACAAAAAGATCAGGCCATTAGAAAACATGTTAGGTCATGTAGGCTGAGGGGACATTAGTGGATACATGGTGGTGGGATAGAAAGCGACAAGAGTGGGTCAACTATTAAAGCTATATAGAGCTGTATGGAGTCGGTGTGTAAAAATGAGGGTTGGAGATGCTGCGAGTGCGAGTGCGAAAGGCATATGGGTAGTGATAATTCGGTATCGAGCGGAGCGTGCGAAGACTGCTGCTGGCAGCACGAAGTCTTATGAAGGTCTTTATTAGAAAAAAATCATAGCAAATGAATTTTTACATGAGATCTAGCACTATATAGCTAGATCTTGCTATAAATGTCAATATCTTGCAAGATATATGTAGATAGTCATAGATAGAGCAAGATATTGCAAGATATTGCAATATCTCGGCCTCATTAGATCTTGCAATATCTTGCTCTATCGCCCTCGATATTGCAAGATTGACGCAGTGCATGCAATCTAGCTAGATATTGCAAGATAGAGCTAGATCTTGCGAGATCTAGCTCGATCCAGTTATTTTTCCATCATTATCGATGTTGTGGGATTGAGATTGAGCAAGATACAGCGTGATCTAACATGATCTTGCTAAATCGAGTGTGCTCGATATACTGAAAGCTATTCACCCAATAACTTTTTGTCGAAAGTCTCATTACATAATCAGAATAAGCGGGACAAGTCCACCATCGACACTTATCTATGACAGATTGCATCCAGACAGGCATGAGGATAAGCCCTGAAATGAGGTTAAGTATACAATTAAAAAAAAATCCAAATCAAATTCAGATGATGTTTTTAAAAATAAAATGTGTAAAGCACCTCAGGAAACAATCAAAAATCTTGAGATAGTATATCCTAAGATATGTCAATGTCAAGACAAGGTTATTCTGAGATGAGGAATATATTAAAAAAGAAGATAAACTGCAAGATTCGAACCCTTAACCTTCTGGCATATCATATGGCCATCATGGGTAATTTATCCATAACACTATCATAACATATTTAGTTATGACAATGAGTAAAATATATATGTTTATTTTTTTTGTTTTATTTGAATAACCCTTTTGCTAGTGAATGCCTTTTTGCAAGCATTCTGAGGTCTTTTTTAAATTGTCTTCTAAATTCTTTCTTGCTTGTGCTCAGAGTGCACCGACAGTGCTATGCACTGCTGGTACAGCGGCGGTCATTACGCGCCCTGCCCGCAAGGCGCTGATGTACCTGGCCTTATATTTCAAATTTCTTATTATTAATTTATTAATTTATTCATCTTATTACAGCTTATTACCACTTACAAGTCGCTCAAGCACAATGGCGGTCTATATTGCTTATATAATGAGACTTTCGACAAAAAGTTGTTGAGTGAATAGCTTTTAGTTCTCGATATTGCTCGATCTTAGAAGATCTTGTCAATTAAAAAAAATTGGGCCATCGATCTTACAATATCTTCCAATATCTTCCAATATCTTGCTATATCTGGCTATATAGATATATATCTTGCTAGTATGTATATAAAATATAGATTTTTGTCTAATGTGGTTCACCAAAAAGTCTTCAAGGACACATAAGGAGGCTTCAAGAAAGCAAGCTGAGATAACTATGAGACATTCATAAATACAAGAACATTTGTAACAAATGATAAATACCAAGAAAATAATAAAAAATAATAATGAGAAAGTGTTTTAATGTGGACCTGCTCACATCATGAGAATTTGATATTCTACAAGCAATCAAACAAGTGCTGCCCCATCCTTCAATCCCTCTTTGCAACCTCTTCAATCCTGCCCACACTTTGATAAGACTGTAGCTGAATGATGCTAACCCTAGATTATACCTGATCTTCTATTGTAATAGAGCCTCTAGGCTGAGGAGTAACAACAAATTGAGGCATGCTGAAACTTTGGCCATTATGATCTGCTGTGATAGAAATATCTGACATCTCCCAAATTGTGTTCTTATAGCTAATTAATATCACAATCATTGTGGAGATATATGCCCTGATATAATATTTTTGTTTCAAATAAATATAAGAAATAATATTAAATAAGCTTACAGCAATCTGTGTAGACAGTAATAAATGCATTGATATTATTACCAACTAAATCAAAGCTAAAAATAATATTGATAATCTAAAAAAGTAAATATTTAATAAGATAATAAAAATTGAATAATAAAAAACTTACTCAAATAAAGCAATACAGAATTTTTGATTCAACAAGAAGAGCCAAAAGAATTTCAACTTGAGTCTTTTTGTGATTATCAAAGTCATTTTTTATTTTTTGGCGATGATTCCTAATAATAATTTAATTAAAATAATAATAATATGAGATATAAAGGAAGAAACTATTTATACCATGCTTTATATCCAATAAGAAATGTAGCCATGATGTTGGTTATTAATTCCAACACATATGCTGATAGTTGAATCCATCCAGCAATTATATAATAGGTTGAATCAAGGCTTGTAAAGAATACTTTGGTAAAAAAAACCTGCACTTATAAAACTTAAAACTGCACAAATGCATTAGAAAGAAAGCTGCTATATAAATAAATTAAAAAATATACTAACTAATGGTACATATCAATAAACCAACTGTAGCAATCATAGGCTTTCTATTATTGGGATACAAAATCCATGCCCTTCAAACAACAATACCATCACTTAGCAAATACTAAAAATATTATCAGCACTTTTATTTTAAACCACAATTTAACCTGCTTACAATAATTATTGCCAATAATTATTGTCCAGCATCCATATGACTGGAAAAGTCATTTGCAGTTGAAAACTTGCTCTCCAATGTATGATCAGGGTTAAGAATGAGAGTGTTTTGAATTTGCTTGATAAGGGCAGCCATTATCAATCCACAATAACATGAATGATGCAAACATAATGAGTGTGATGGTCAAGAGTAACAACAGACTGGCCCTGGACTTCAATCCCTTTTGGCTTTTCAAAGTTATTAGATTAACTGCTCTAGGGTGCTGATAAGGTGAGACTTACAGAAGCAGGTATGATGAATAGCACCACAGGATGCAAAAGAAGCCTATATTATAATAAGTTAGATATGCTACATGATGCAAATGAATCACCCACCATAGAATAATGTTGTAACCAAGCCTTCAATGACATTGGCTCTTATAATAATGCCAACGTGCTGTATGACTTTCAGAGGTTCAGTGACTGTCGTGTTCATAGTAAATATGATGAATTGTGGTAGAGGGAGTGAGCGGGTGATATGGGCGAAGCAATAGAGTAATATCAACTTGGCCAGTGAGACTTTATAGTGTAGCGCACGGATGCTGAATTTCATGTTGTTGACTGCATCATCTTCATCGCTGTGAGACCTATGAGGTTGAAGGTTGATCAAAGCAACTGAGTCACGGTAATACAAAATACCCAGCATATCCATCAAAACTTACTGCGATACGCTCTTGCATCTCCATGGCAAGAGATATCTTAAGATACGAGACAACTGGCTCCTGAGATGCCGTCGACACAGGTGAACAGGATACCGAGATGATGCGCTATGCATTCATGCCACTAGTTGCAGATGCCATGAAAAGATATCACTGTTTCCGTGATAACACAATTGCGATTCCAATGTCGTACAAAGATACATGCGCCTGCGATGTCAGAGTTTTCGAAAGTATTACTTATTGGCTACTTGATATAGCGCATTGTCCGTCGTCAATTTCTACTGCTGAGAGGTAATCAGATGACAACGGCATGTCAGCGAGTCTAGCTACTGAATGTCGCTGTCGGGACACTTCCCTAACGATACAGCCTCGAAGAATGAGCATCCAGCGTGAGCCGGGCAATGCATTCTAAGAAGCAGCACTGTCTGTCAGAGGTGGCACCGCTTCTGTGCCCCGCTCGAACTGTGCGAGTCGAGAATGACTGTTGGCAGACTTCGATTGAGAATGGCGATACCAAACCAAGATTATCATGCACCAAGTTGAGAATTATTGATGTGAAAGATATCTGTTCACTGCAACTGAGGAGAGACAAAGTAAGGTCCTGACCCACTGGCAAGGCAAACACCAAATTTGAGTCAAGATGTACACAGAATGCACCACTAGATGAGTGTACGATGCAATGACTGTTACCCAAAATGGTTCAGCTTTCGATAACTTGGAGTGATAAAGTAAAAATGACTGGCCAACTGCAACTGCAAAGAGCCATTGACGGCAGTTCAGGGTGGCCTCGCGCCACTATCACGCCATTTCTAGTGGGCCAAATGTTGTGAGTCGTCTGTACAAGTGTTCAATAGACGTCTTCTGAAGTCGTTTTACACGTCGTAGCACACTGCTATGCATACAGTTCACATTTGCTCGCGCTGAAGATTGCGAATTGAGTAATAATAATAATAAAAATCCCGTGGATGATTCTGTTTTGAGCTAGTCCTAGGCCCGCAAGCGTGCATGCTTTGACGGTGTGATCCCATGAAAGTAAGATTTGCGTAAAGATGCCTGACTAGTTTGTACCCTTTCTCAAGTGAAGATGGATGAGGATGGCGGCATAATTCCTGCTGCATATATTCTTGATGAATATAGTGAAGGTAAGCAACATAATCCGTGAATACATGAATGGGCAGTATCCTGGACGCGTGCAAGCCACGCATACGATATCCTGTGTACATGCGATGAATGCAATGAAATAACAGAACGTGATGAGTGATTGAGGAATGCCTGAGGTGAGATGGAAAGAAAAGATAATCAGGCCAGACGTTGCACATGCCAACCAATGCACGCATCAACAGTTCAACCACCACCATCTATCTCATCCGAGTTGCCCAGCCAAATGCGCGAGATATCACAAGGGAAGCGAATCTTGCAACCTTTGATGTTGAATCATCAGTTCTGATTAGGAGATGCGAGGAGGCTCTGCCAGAAAGAATCTGATGAATTAACGCCCTCACTGTAGCATGGATTCTCACAAAATCCCAAAACTGGACCCAATCCCCACAGTCAAAATTCTTCATCTTTCAACTGGCAATGCCTCTATCACAAACACATCGCCAATCCTCCTCCATCGGCTGCTTCAAAAATGCTCTGTTGGCGAAACTGTCAGTCGCGCCCTGATCACCCTCCTCGAAACCTTTCTGAACCCCATTCCATGTCTCGCGACCAAAAAACGCGACCACCACCGTCGCGATCTCAAGGGGGCACCGAGAAACCCAAAAGAAGCTTACTGCCTGCAGATGCTGCCGCATCATTGATAAAGTCGCTGGCTCTCTGCAGTCATGGCAGATATAGAGCTGCCTGAGATGGTGAGCCAGGTGCAATTGATAGAACGTGATGGGCGCCGAATGGTCAAGACGTGAGTGATGCTGTTCGCGATGAGCTTGCTCGAACTCGGTCGCACCGCCAGGGCCTAGGTTACCTTGCTTGCAAGATTTATTGCCCCCTCATAATTGCACCAGGCACCGAGCAACCTAGTACATATGTGCAAATAAAAGAAACCCTTTTGGACTTTCAAAACAGTAGTACACCGCCATCAGCTCAGTTTTAGTGACTGTTTTTTTTTTACAGTGGCAGCGGCCCAGAGCAGCCCTCCTGTGCATCGAGGACCATGCAATGAGAAAATACGTACAATATAGGGAGAAAGTCATGCTGCCCATTCCAAAACTCTCGCAGCCCTCGGACCTCCTTCAACCCACTTGTTTCTATTTCCCTCTCCAGTGCCTTCACCCTGATGCTATTGTTTCATGCAAGATTGCGAGGTGATCATCGGGATTCGGCGGTGACTACTACAAGATATCCATTCCATGCCAAAACCGGTATCATAGGTACCAGACCACGAAGTGTTCCAAATGACATGGCACTAGAGGAGCTCGCAACGCGCGAGGCTGAAGACAAGCACAGAGCAAAGGCGGATCTCGCAGTTAGTAATCATCATGCGACATGGATGTGTGTGTTTAGTTGACCACCTTAGCTAGGTTTGGCAGCTCCCCGACCAGATCGCGAGCGCTCGGATTGGAAAGATAGCGCCGCGCACAGCCGCTCAGTGCTAGAGGCTACAGTTTACACGCCACCTTCCCGCAACCTAACATTTTTATACCACCCAGAGTGCATGCCCTCTCATTCTCTGGCACAGTCTGGGTGAGTGTACACTCACCCAAACCTCTTCTTTGCTTCATTACAACAGCCCCCACGTCCAGGTTATCCACACTCCTCCACCAGCATGCTCGAGTTCCTACAGCTCATCAAATCTATCCATCCTGGCATCTACATACACTCAGCGTATATCGAACCTGACATCAAAGCCTACTAACATGCCGGCTTTGTGCGTCCTTCTCTCTGTCTGTCTCTACTATCGGTGAATCACGTCCCTTCTGAATTTGCAGTATGGGAACATAGATGATGAGGTCGAATTCGTGTCAAGCCAACTCACCCAACATTTCAGAGCTCGTGAACGGGTTTGACGTGCCGGGGGTTCTCACAAAACAAGTCCCCAACTGTGCATGGGGTCAGGTGGTCAATTTCTCTGTGCCTACGTTGAGCGGTCCAATTCGTCCGCAGTGCACAACATCATCACGTTCAGTTCACAGCACATGGACCTATCTGACCTCCCGCTCTGCCATTCTTTCCTTTCTCAGGGGCCTTTGCACATATGCACCGTCTCACATTGCCATGCCAGCCAGCCCAGTCACTATGAGTTCTATCGGTGTGAGCAACACCGGCTGCAGAAGTACTTGCTGTACATATGGTACCAATTGTAATCATTTTAGATATGTATCTTGAACAACTGGTATACTTTGCATAAATGGTTACTAGTGGCAAGTGGGTTTCACCTCGCCTATGAATGATTACGACGAGTAGGGATTTCGCAAGCAAGGTCGCTGCCGACGGAGTCGGCGCTCCCCTAGTAAAGGAATGGCACATATATCTGCACTATACCGCCCTCTGTTCTGTTATCATGCGAGCTCTTTCTTCGACGTGAAATACATATATACTCACTGTGTTTTAGATTTTGTTGCTCTTTGAGGGTGCGCGGGAGGATGAGCGTGTCAAGCACCAGCAATAGGTTGAAATGGTGTGTTGGACTGGAGACAAGTGCGCAAGAGAAGAGACTACAAGCCGCGATGACAATGAAGGCGGACGAGGTTACCATTCCCTAAATGGGAACTGTCCTCTTCTTGTCCTTACCACGTCGTCCAGCCAAGCTGAGATGCGGCTACATAGGGCTACATGCGCCAACCTCCCAAAGCTAGCAGGCGTTCGGACGATACACACCGTCCCCAGATCGTTTCGCTCTTAGCTTCCCGCCTCATATTCTCTTCGTAGTTTGTGCTGCCAGCAGCACAACTCGCACGCTCAGCTCGATACCGAATGATCGCTACTCGTACGCCTTTCGTAGCCTTTCGCACTTGCACTCGCAACACCTCCAAGCCTCAATTTCACAGACCGCATCAACACTTTGTTTAAGGTCTGCAACGGAGACTACATCAACACCACGCTCGCACCCGCATTACCGTGACATCCACTCCCAAATCCCTCATACACACTATCAAAGAAGACCGCCGAGAGGTAAAGTACCATCACCACATCACACTTACTTACTTTAACCTCGCTCGTGACCCTGTAGATGTACGAGTACTATGACGACTATGTCGCAGCGACCACCAAGGGTGACATCGACGCCCAGCCCGAGTCGCTCGACACGCTGTTGGAGAAGGGTGGGTCGTTTACTCGCTCATGGAATCCCACCTCGGTTCCAGTGGTGTGAAATGAGGACCGTGCAGATCATCAGCTATCTTCTCTTCCCTCCGTGGTACGTGCGACATATCGGCTATGGCTATTTCTAAAATTGAGCCGTCAAACGACTCCTCCCCGACCTCGCAAACAGAACTCTAGGTTCTGAACTTACAACGCGCCGTCGTGGCCGATCTACGTCCCTACAGCGATTCTGAAAAGCGGAACGACCTGTCCATGCTCGAGCGAGAGCTCCGGAGTGACGGGAGTCTCAAAGCCGCGAGGTCGTTTAAGAGGACAAAGAAATTCGTCCCCACCATGTGCGTCTCGCGCATATACCATACTCCACATACACTGTAGCCCAGGAGAAGTTAATAATAATGCTTACTGTGTTTTGTCGCCTGTGGAAGACTGCACCCGAGAACGCCCAATAGCCTGCCGCTCGAGTCCCTCGACCCGTTTTTGATAGCGCCGATGGATAAGTTGAACGACGCGTTCGTGACGTTCGGTACGGAACAGATGAAACAAGGGTGTAAAAACTCGGCGTGCGACGATCCAAGTTGGTGTAGTGCGAGTTCACAAGCTTATGCTTTTTTGTTGTATCTTTGGAATTGATGATTTGTGTGCCGTGTACTTTCGAATTATCCCGCCGCACGGGCACGGCACTGGATTTCATGCTGCTGTATTGTGAGGGAGGGAGGGACAAGTTCCAGCTGCCTACGTGCTCAGGCGCTCACCGCGGAATTAAAGGTCACTTTTCTGAGATGGCTCACAAACGATCAGATTTCTTTCAATCGGCATGCAACTGCACTTTCAGCAAACTGCTACAAATCCTGTCCAAAAAACAACCCATCCCCCATCCTAAATCGTACAAACAACATTGCATGCCAAATTCCTGTCACGTACTGCCGCGAACACCAATTAAGCCCTGTAGAGCGTGCTCGCCGTCAGATGGCTCCATCGCATGCATAGTTACGCACCTGAGAAACGCGGGGGACGACAACAACAGCACGTTATCCAAAGTATACGTGTTGACTACGACTGGGTTCGAGAATGCGGAGATGTCCCCGCTAACCGTGTAGGACAGTTTCGCAATGTCACCGGAGAGGCGCTTCGCATAATTTACAGTGATACCCCCAGGCCCGAGGCGAATCCTGTACGAGTCACCGCGATCGTAAACGACGATCGTCGGCTCCTTCACCCCATCCGGGAAAGCATCCGTGAACGAGACCCTCTCTTCGGGGCCCCAACCACCGCTCGCGGTCCTGCTGTTGAACACGATCACGTTCTCGGAAGGGCGAACGCTGATGTGGAGGAGGTAATCGCCGGCAGCATTCAGGAGATTGAGGGCAGTGTAGGAGACGTCGCTCGAAGTATTGAGCAGGGTAGATTGGAACACGACGATCTCGTCGAGGTTCAGCGCTGACTGGAGTTCGACAGTCTGGGAGAGGGGGAGGAGGTAAAGCATGGTGATGACGAGCGATAAACGAGTCTGCAAGAGATGTGGTTAGTAAATCTTCGCTGCAGAGATATTCGCTGCTCGCCTGCGGTCAATGAAGATGCTGATGAGAGGTAAGCCTGGGGAGAGAATTACAGCGAGAGATGGTGCACTTTTATACCCGGCCGAGACCTGCACGATTAGGTGATGAAGACAGTCATAGGTCAGGCTCACCGGTGGGTGGATGAAGACGGGAAGACGAGTACTGCCTACAAGTGAAACCAGGAAGAGAAAAACCCGTGACATAGGTGAAGAGTGATATTGGAGGAAGTCGTTCCCTCTGTCTTCCAGGTCCATGTCCGCAAATGCCCAAGTAAAAGGTAGTGAATTCCAGATGTGGTGATGAGTAGGATATGAAAGGGGGTCATTGGATCACGACGGAGAACGGAGCTGTGGAGACGCCAATATTCTGGTTTTCGAGAAACCGCGAGGTGCGCATTTCATCCTGAATGAAGACCATGTCTGGCGAACTGGTTACCTGTTCCGCGAATTACGTTTTTGACTTGAGGAAGGAGCACGCAGAGTTTTCGCATTACACCCTCCTGACACAATATGAATCGAACACGGAAGGGACAGGGCAGGCCCCTCCTGATTAACCTCTGGCTGGACTGGTCCACATGGCATAGCTAAAACATCAGAAAGGAAATGGGATCGGACACTGTGCGCCATTTCAATGAACAACACACAAAAAAGAATCCTTCCGCTCGTTCAATCGTGCGCTTATCGAACAGTGGCCACTGTATGTGTCTTGACGAAGCCAGCGAATAGACTCATCCTTTGCGGCATTCTCCAGTGGAATCTGGGTGGAGCTATGAAGACTTTAGTCTCCGTCGCAACCTCATGCGTAATTGAACGCTTACCTGTTGAGCCCAGGCCTACCCTGTCTGAACGCGGGCCTGACCGTGGAATTCACGGGACTCTTCAATATTTGGGAGAACAATCCTATGGCATGTACGGAGTGGATGGTCTATATACTTACATGCACTTGGGGAGACTAGTCCAAGACTCAAGGCGAACGGCTTCGACGTGGAAGGGGCATGAATGCACTGGCCACCAATAGAACGGGGAGGAGTGCGGTAAGGCTGGGGGGGTCATCTGGTCGCTTGACTTCTAAGACGAAAGACAAATGTAGGTTCAAAGAACTCCAGAAGACAACTCAAGTCGAGCCGTTCCATACACTCATTCGATGACAGAATAGGAGCCCTCGCTAAGATGTGGAGGAAATGGGGAACTGCGACCCAAGCCAGGTCAGAATGCGTGAAATACAACATGCGAGCGGCGAAAGGCAACACTGACGCGCTGATAGGTGCGGGCTGTATGGAATGAGTGTTACCAGTTGGTTCTTGATAGATGAATAAAAACGTACATTGTTTCGTCAGATCTGGGGAAAAGGGATGTATTATTTCACTCAGAATCGTACAAGTCGTCCATACTCGTATAAAATACAATTTTTACTTCCTGTTTAGCTGAAAAAGCCTAGTCAGCTCAACACATGAATATTGGCAACAGAAAACCCGAACCTAGTCACACTATGGACCGCCTCACCGCTTTCCCATCCCCGTCATCAATACTTCGTCCTGCCAAACCCTAACGGATCTCACGGCCTCCACATCGCCAAACACCAACTCCTTCCCCACACTGACCCTCCCCTCCTCACCCCCCTGTAAGCATCGCCACATAGGGCAGCCCATCCACCGGTCAACCATGACCTCGTCCCCTTTACCATTTACCGCCAATCCTTCCACACCCGCCCCGAGCTTTTACATCGCCCTCGCCCCCGCGCCGAGCACCCTGACATCCCAAACACGAACCTATTTGCATGTCCCACCGTCGCCGCCTCCCCACCGCCTCGCACTCGCAGTCATCTGGATCCGCCCAACAGACGCACGCGAACGCATATAAAGTAATTTCCTCAGCATGGACGCAGCGTAGCATCTTTGCTCGCCGAGAACAACTGCTGTTGTTGCGCGTCCGAGGATGGAGACAGGGAGAAGAGAGGCGATTGCGCGCATATGGTCCGTCCGGAAGCGCTGCGGTTCAGCTCTATCGTATGAGATGTTGCAAACTGGGATGGCGATGGAGGCGATGGGATTGGTGTGAGGTGAATAGAAAATTCCACGTCCGGAAATGCGAGGAGCGTCCCCATGCCGTGACCAGGGAGCGTGATGAGTGTTGTGAGGTTTGATTTGCGTAGCTCTCCGGTGACGTAGGTACCAGCTCGTGCGACATTGGGAGGGCGTAAGGTGCGGATGGAGAAGGCGGAGTAGGCGGGATAACGTGCAGTGAAACGGACCCATCTGTGTGACCTGTTGCTAGGACTCGCGATGAAGAGGGTAGCGAGAAGGGGGGCTGTGTGGTAAGACGACGAATGTGGGTGGGGCCGCGAAGGATCCCGTAGGCGAGTCGGGGTCTGGAGGATATAAAAAGGGCCGAGGATGGAGACTTACATGTCGAGAATCTGCATGAGCTGGGTCCGCATACGTCTCAGATAGAGCGACAATTTCTGTCTGTGAGATCCCTAACGCGCTGCAGCTCGCTATGTACTTTGTGCACAGCACAACGAAGACGACAGAGCCAGGACCACGACTCGAGTGCTTACATGAGCCGACGCACATCGCTGACCCGTTCCAGCTGCACATCGTCCTCCCCTCGGAGGACGACACGCGTGCGATCCCACTCGTTGAGCACCACAGCAACACGGCCGTGCACTGAGGCTTCGTCGAGCTTGTAGCACGAGACCAGATGCACTCGGAGGGCACAAGTCCCATGTTTATCTCCGAGAATACGGTGGGGAAATCGTGCTGAACAGTTGTTTTAGCGAGGATGGATGGGCTAATCGTTTGGGTGGGCATTGTGGTTTCGCGAAGGTTGCTCGAGCCTGGCTGAACAATGTCTGCAATGCTGTGCAAAGAGGACGTCGAACGGTCACGGCACTTTAATAGATGGTGTAGGGGGAGACTCGGAATCAGATCGGAGCTGTCACGGACTACCGTATCTCGGCATTGCTGCAAGTGTTCGGAAGTTATTTTCAAATCCTGACAGCTTAGGGGATGAACGCAGCCCACAGTACACAAGTAGCATATTTCGGTGCAAATCTCTTTGCCCAGCGCGGAACTCCCATCTGTCACGACCATCGTCTTTCCAGAGAGGTCGGGAGCGTCTTTCGAGGTCCAACGAGGTTCGAGGTTCGGGTGGGTCCTGGGAAGAGCTGACTGACGGTGTTGATGTGCTTCGAGTTAGTGGAGGCCGACATGAGTAGGTGACTTGTTCAAGATAGATGAAGGTGAGATGAAGTCGGACTATGGCCAGTTGCATGTCTTCTTTTATTCCGTGGCGTAGAGGCGGGCATGATCGAAATCGGCAAACGAGTGATGAGATGAATTTATGAAATACGCAGGAGAATAGAACCGTCGGTGACATGACGGCTATAAGCCAACCTCGCGTCGGTGGCTTGAATCGAAATCCAACGCGATCCTCCATGGACTTATTAGCCTCCGCCACCCTCCAGCTCCTTAAAGCCAACAAATTCCGGTTCGTCGGTCAAGGCATGATCGCCCTATGGAAGGTCTATTAAATGGAACTCGAGATGTGCAGTTGATTGCGTATCGTCGAGCCCAAGCTCGTACGTAGTTTCGAGGCCAAGGGTGCGCATCATCGTCTCTACTGAACGCTATTGCCCCACCAAGTTGGAACGCAAAAGACCATTATATAAGCGAGTCGCGTTCCGTGGACCGGGGCTCGACGGACTTTACCGTCTCGCACAATTCTGATGCAGGCAACGCGATCACGTGGCTGGCTGCTTTGGTCAACGGAGCGCGCGCGTCTTTTACCTTCATACCTATATCGCGCTGAACTCCTTGAGGACGATTATCGGGTAGGACACTCGAGGAAGCTTTCGACATACCAGAAATACGTCAAGCGGGCTTGTGAGAAGTTGCTGAAGGTACCGTGCAGTGGTCGCGAGTACAAAATGAGCATTACCGCATGGACATGCAACTGCAGCGCGCAAAAATTCAATACGCACCATCTATGTAAGCACCTTGTTCATGCTTGTGCACCTCCCCCCATGCATTTCTGGTACCAATTCATCCATCGTCGCGCCACTCCAATCTACCGCTATCCTGACTTGGGTGCAAATGACCCCAATTCTGGGCACCTGCACCCTGTTGATTCGGCCGAATTCGTGCAGGCCAACAGCTCTACCACGGATGGCCATGACCATGTGGCCGTAGGTAATGACATTTTCAATGGTGCTGGTAGCCAACACACTGTAGGCTTGCCTGCTACGGGCCGTGCGGCTGATATTTCGGGGACTCAAACACGTAGGGAGAAGTCGCCTGCCGATGAAACTTCGGACCTTGAAAGCGAAGAAGAGGAGGTGAGCCATGTTTTTCCATCGCGTTATGCTCATTTTATCCACCAGGATATATTCTGGGGATCTCAGAATGAAGTGAATAGACACACTCTCGAATTGCGTGCAAGGATGCTTGAGGAAGGCACGGTGATCAATTTGCTCCCAACTCTCGCATCGGAATCTGCTTTGAATGCACAGCTTCAGCACCCGAAACACCAGCGGAGACGTTATCTCCTTGTTCAAGACGTTAATCAGGCCTCCGTTGTGTCGGATGGTGGAGCGCCAGGCTCTTTCATCGGAGTGATAGCGTCTCGACAGCCTCCGAAAATTCATATCATTTGTGCTATTTCATGAACAACCTTCTCTCCTCTTTTGCAGGCATTTTCTTACTTATTGCTATGTTGTTTTCATGTATTCACGTGGCATAGATAATTCCAGATATACATACTAAATAATCTGTCTCTCACTCTGCTGCTCCCTGCATCACAATTGTGCGAGACGGTAAAGTCCGTCGAGCGCAGGTCCACGGAACGCGACTCGCTTATATAATGGTCTTTTGCGTTCCAACTTGGTGGGGCAATAGCGTTCAGTCTCGTGTGTCCACAACCAGACAGCCTTCCGGCGAGCTCTTTCGGCCCACACACCTTCGCCCTCCCGCACCGTCGTCGACCGTCCCTGTCTTGCCTTCAAACTTCCGATACCTCTCCTCCGACTCCATCTCGATCTCGCCCGCAAGCTCCAGCGTCTCCCAAAGACCCCTCGACCCTCAACTGAGTGCGGCGACTTCGCTAAGATAGCATCCAGATCGGCAGTGTTCACCACACATGGGCAGCGTGGGCGACACCATTACGGCGCCAGACTTCTTGCCGCAGCCGCAGCCACTTCCATGATACCCTCGGCGCCCATCACCGTGCCAAGGCGACCCTTCTATCATCGTCGGTCCTTGGGTATCGCGTTGATCAACACGTGCGCTCTCTCTTTCATTCATCACTGTCTATGATTCCGTACTTACGCATGCATGCGTTCGGTAGTCTGTGTCGCTACAATCCCTGGACAGACACTGTCCAAGGTGGATGTACGTCTCAACCTATATTGCCAACAGCTCGTCAACTTTTTTCATTGGTTTTTTCTTGCAGAACTGATGCTCCATGTGGCGCACTTTCTCGCCGAGAGAACTTTGCGTTCTCGGCAACTTCGTATCAGCGCTCGAGGGTGGGGGCCTGGGCAAGTACCCTTCCCACAGTGGTGTCCCTTCAACTACCTCCACTATCGGACGTCTCGTGGCTTCGGCAATGCCGTGTCGTTCACCTTCAAGGCAGGCTTCCGTCGCCGGCTCGCCTTTCCGCTCACAGTGTAAAGAAGTTCGCTAATGTAACCACTGAGATGAGCTCGCCAAGGCCGTCTCAGCCCAACGCGAGCACTAATTGTCGGAAACAAAAGTGAGGGGAGGGAGCATGTAGTAGAGTACTTGCTCTTCATGGTCGCAGCGACTTCAAAAGGTAGCATCTTGGTGTTCGCGAGCCCCTTCGCAACGTACTGAAATTGCACTTAAACTTATAGAAAATTGATCAACGATTGCAAATTTGAGAAACATAACGCTCGTGCATTATAGTAATGCGACTACACTCTGTCACCTGCAGCCAATCAAGCACTATCCACGAGCAGGGGGATCAATCAATGGTCCCGCCTGGTTGCCGCGACCAGTGTAAACATGGAGGTAATCCGTCTGTACGCCATTGATCTGGACTTTCACCTTTCTGCCGTCCGCCGTCCGCATCTTGACCGTAATGTGTTCCTCTTCGTCGTATGATTTGGTCCTGTGCGCTGATGCTCTGCAGATTTATTAATGTGAGCAGCTGTTGCAGGTCAATGTACGAGAAGACGACAAACCGAATCGAAACTTCCGAGCCGCCAGTCGTTGCGGCGTACTGCTTCACAATATTCTCATGCCAAGTGATGGCATTTTCGGGGTAAAAGACACCTTCGTAAGCTATGGCTTCTTCCTTCGCATGAGCTGCCCAATCAACCGTTGCCATTTCAGAACCTGCATCGGATGGGCCTTTCGTATGGGCAAAAGCAATAATAAAGTGAGAAAGTGTATAAAAGGAGCTTACGTTTTCAATGTTGTGTTACTGGTTATCGATTGGCAGGGATGATTGCTCGAGGAGAAGTAGGGAGAGTCGATGGGGACTTCATTTGAGACTAAGCGGAGGGTTTTATAATATTTTGTTCCCTTAGCTAAACAAGCACTGTGCGACTGTGAGGCTGTATTTTTTGCGTGTGTCAAGATCAGGAAACAATATGAACAAGAAGCGAAGTGAAGCGCCATGTGTGCGCTCGTCTCAAAGGGCGCCTGGAGAGCCCGATTTCGAATTCGGACTCATAGAAACTGATTTTTCAAGATCCGTGAACTGATTGAAAGCTCTTGATATAACTCATCTATGGCTCAGTGAATCGCGACTGAACTAGCTGATCTGACTTGAGGAACTGCTATTGCACGAGGAACTTGGAAGTGGTATGTTGCCAGAGAGGCCCTAGGCTGGATCCCATACTCGGAGTTTGAATCAAAAGACCAGGAACCCGGTTCATTAGAACATGAACACAATGGATGGCTTTCCGTAGTACGTACCGTACAGTATAGACATATTTTTCTGATATGATATTCTATGGGATACTCCTCCTTTATTTTAAAGGCTGATAATTGTCCAATATAATGCGAACATTGCCATGCCTTCTCCCGTAGCGCCTCCAACTATGCACGTCACACCGCTCTGGACTCTAGTCGTTTGGCAAGGCCTGTAAAGATACTTCTGAATTATCGGCAATGTGTTCGCAGTGGACAATAGACCTTTTGCGGAGACAAACGAATTTCCTGTTCATATACTTAGTATCATCTTGGCATCAGTCTCCCACAGATAGGTCGTAGATACGTTTGAAGCCTTCGGAATCATATCTATTCAGCTTGTTCTACCGTCCTTGTTTCAGTGCAGAGTCCAGACCGACCCACTCTGTGAACTAAGTATGGACCTCATGATTTGGCCATCCCGTGAGCTTGCATTCCAGTTCTGTATAATGATGACAGTTCTCCTGAGCAGGGTCATCAATTTCAGGGTCATCAATTTCCATTGGCGCGCTCTCGAATAACCTCTGGTCTTATCAACGGCCGAAGTTCCTTGGGTTCTGTCCTTGTGCTACTTCTCAGGTGGGAACCATAAGACGATGACAATAGGCAAACAAGAACAAGAGAGAAAAACGTAACGAGCACAATGCCTGGCGATCCGAATCTGTGACAACAGTGCAGGACTGTTTCTTGTACCCTTCAGATATAGCATGTACAAGCGGATCAGAACCATTAAAACACAGTATGCAATTTAGTACCTCCCAGATTCGGACACACATCTGAGGATACGCTGTTCTCCTCAAGCACTGCCGGCTGGGGACCACTGTGAGAGTTGTGAGAGGTTGTGAGTCCTTGCAAAACCGTGACCGAAGACGCGACGCATTTCGGTAAATGCCGAACATGTATATAAGCGCAAGTCCTCACTAGATTTGCGAGTCAAAACCTCATGTCGTCGAGTATTGGAGAATTGCTCAAACGCACTGCCGCGGATAGCTTTGGTTTCTTCCCTGCATATCCAGGGCTCCTCCTGAAGCGGGATCGATACAAAGTCATCAGATTGCTTGGTCTCGGGCAGTTCTCCTCCACCGTATTAGTCGCAGACCTTCAGTATGTCCCGCAAACGACTCTGTCTTGCATCTCTCACTCAGCACATGGATGTCATAATAGATCCAGACCCACACGCTACCTTGCTGTGAAAATTTTGACAGCATATGGGACTTCTCTCAATCACGCCGGACATCTCAACGAGCTTGGAATATTGGAAGCTGTCAGCCGTGTCGATAGGAACGACAGCCTTCCGTTCTTGATCGACCACTTCGAGGAGCTTGGGCCCCATGGCCGACATCTGTGCTTCGTCGTTCCCCCGTTGACCACCGACCTCGGCAGCTTCAGACGGTCTGCCCCGAAGAAGCGGCTCCCGCTACATACTGTCAAAATAACTCTGCTTTGTGTTCTGATTGCTGTTGAAAAGTTACACCGCATTAATATCATACACACAGGTTCGGCAGTTTTTTTCCTCGGTTCTCGCGCTCCTCACCGCCTGTCTCACCCGCTCTAGACATCAAGCCTGATAATATCATGTTCGACGTCGGCGAGGACAAGGATTCCACCGAAAGAGAGCTTGCAGCCGACCCACCGAAGGTCGACGGGCAGGTGGAACTGAATGGAACCACGTACCCAGTCATGCTTCCGCAGCCGCTGGCTCATGACTACAAATGGAATGATACTCCCATGTTCGTCGACCGATACGACCTCGTTTTGAACGATCTTGGACAAGGTGTGCGTTTGTCAACCTCTAAGCATCATGTGCCACTAACGGTTGAGACAGCGCGACTGGCTAGCGACCCGCAGACGTACGATTTGGGCACAGCGTTTGCCTTACGGGCGCCGGAAGTTATTCTCCGTGCTGGCTACGGGACCAAAATTGATATATGGGCGATCGGTTGTCTGGTCTGTCTTTCTCAGCCGCGAGGTAGAATCTGACCTAAACGTCACCTGATTCATATCTAGACTTTCGAATTGTTGACCGGCCTCTGGGCGTTCCATCCTGAAAGTGGTGCCGATTTCGAACTTGAAGATGACCATCTAGCGCGGATGCTCGAGTTGACAGGCGAAAGATTTTCCCAGGCCATGCTTGCAAGAGCAGAATTGAGCCAAAAGTACTTTGACGGTGATGGTGAGCATTTTTCGTGTGTCGCGTCTTCTGAAATTCTCATTCTCCTGGTAGGCAACTTGTTGCGCATCAAGCAGCTTGTCCCTGTGGGCATCGAGGCGACTCTGAAAGATGTCAGCAGTCTCGCCGATTACGACATACCTCCCGCCGCAGAGTTCATTCGAGCATGCTTGTGTCTCGACCCTGATGACAGACCGAGTGCCGAACAACTTTTGCGTCATCAATGGATGAAAGGAGCGGAAGTTTGCCTAGACTATCGACCTCCGACTGCAGTGTAACTATGTGCAGACAATGCCCGCCGCGAAATTGCTGCATCATCGTCTCCTCCTACGGATGAGCTACCTTTTTGCTGTATTTTACCTACCATGCATTCTACGCAGTTTTTGTGAAAAATGGCGATACATTAATCGCAGCCTTTTACGTGAGCAGCGGCTTGAATCGAAATTCATCAGAATTCATCGCGTCCTCCATGTACTTATCAGCCACTTTCGCCACCTCTAGACCTCCAGCTCCTTAAAGCCAACAAATTCTGGGGCTTCGTCGCTCAAGGCATGATCGCCCTATGGAAGGTCTATTAAATTGAACTCCGACGAGATGTGCAGTTGATTGCGTGGGGACGTACAATCGAGCCCAGGGTCGTATTACATGGTGTCGAGGCCAAGGGTGCGCATCATCGTCTTTCCACAACCAGACAGCCTTCCAACCTCTTTCGGCCCACACACCCTCGTCCTCCCACACCGTCGTCGACCGTCCATGTCTTGCCTTCCACCTTCCGATACATCTCCTCCCACTCGATCTCGATCTCGCCCGCAAGCTCCAGCGTCTCCCAAAGACCCCTCGACCCTCAGTGCGGCGACTTCGCTAAGATAGCATCCAGATCGGCAGTGTTCACCGAGCATGGGCAGCGTGGGGCCGTGGGCGACACCATCATGGCCCCACGCGTCCCTGCCGCAGCCGCAGCCACTTCCATGGTACCCTCGGCGCGCGTCGCCGTGCCAAGGCAACCCTTCCCTCCTCATCGTCGGTCCTTGGGTATCGCATTGATCAACATGTGCGTTCTCCCTTTCATTACTGCGCTCAATTCCGTACCTACGCATGCATGCGTTCGGCAGTCTGTCTTACCACAATCCCTAGACAGACACTGTCCAGGGTGGATGCACATCATTCAACCTATATTGCCAACAGGTCGTCAACTTTTTCATTGGTTTTTTTTTTGCGGAACTGGTATTCTATCTTGCGCATTTTCTCCCCGAGAGAACTTTTGCATTCTCAGCACCTTCGGGCAAGCACCCTTCCCACAGTCCAATCAGGGGGCATGACGGAAAAGTGGATGAACCTACTGCTTCCTGGTGCGCTTCCACCACGAGGTGGCACAATCGAGGATGAGTGTCTTGCTGACGGCCCCCAACCATGAGCTCACGTCTGATATGCTCGCCTTCACGTTGCAGACGATCGTAAGCCTGAAACTGAGCCACCCGTCTAAGACTAACAGCATCAATTTTCCATTCCATCGTCCCTCCCTCCCCCTTCCGCGGTCTAATTCAAAGCCTGCATTATTCAAACCTGTCGTTGTCAGAAGATATCAAAGCGGAAGCTGGGCTTTGAGAACAGCAGATCGTTCGGTCAGCGGTCGAGTGCACCCAGCTCGAATGCAAGTGCAACGCGCAGTCGTTATGGCCACTCACCGTTATCCCACGGCCAAAAGTCACAATGCTAGCATTGAGTGGTGGGTCACCGGCGTTGATCGTCGTGGGGCGTCGCCCACCAGCTCGTGGAATAGCTGACCTCTCACGTTGAATGCGAGATCGATAACTTCCAGTTTTTGGCTAGCTCGATGTCTAGCATCAGCACGTCGGTGTATGCATTCTCGCGGTACGGCAAGCCGAGTACCCGCAGGTATTGTCTACGTGCAGCAACTCGTGAACGGACGGAGCAAGTAGCCCAGACGTGGGAAGACATTTCAACGCGGCGCGACGCCGCCCCCAACGTCAAGAGTGAGTCATTTCTCCCCCGTTCTACTCACGCTCTGTCGACTGACGTGGGCTTCCGCCAGTCACGTCAGGTGTGTGGTGGGAGCTGGCTGAACTTCAGTGGCAAGTGCATCCCAACCCAGCTTGGGACACTTTTGGCGAGCCACCAGTTCGCAAGCAGCGCGTGTGTTAGCCAAAGAGTTAGAAATTCGACATCCGTAAAGAGTGACCGGATATGTCGCCGCGGTAGAGACCGATCGAGTACAGTAATGTACCTGGGCTGTTTGGCCCACGACGGTCCTCGCGTGGATATTCGAACACCAGTCTCGCGGAAAGTGTTATAATTCATTGAATCGTTTCATTATTCATTATTTTTCATCTACATTACTATCGCTTGAGAGTAAGTGCGTCGAGAGTCGTGCGGCGATCTATCTCCTTCACAACGATTGGGAGTAAGTTTTGTGTGGTGTCAGTCAGGACAATTTGAGGTTGGAGCAGTTGTCGGCGAGAGTACTTATGCATTATGTGCGATGCTTGTCCATTCTTCTCTTTTATCACCTCTTAACTTGATTCAGTCACTGTGACCGTGATCCGGAGCATCTACGCATCATGATTGTACATGAATACATTTTGATTTCTCTGATTGCTCACCACGAGCATAGCTTGCACCAGTTTCAGTTCCATGGCGAACGAAATTATTATACTTATCAAATCAATATCAAACGTCCGCTTATCCCGATGCCACATGGAGATCCATTGTCAAGGACACTGTTGGTATAAACAGGTGCATCGCGTTGTTCTGGATCGTCACTAGCTCATTGCCCACGCCGACATTTTATGACTATACACCTCTATACACAGTGCAAGAGTCCTCCGTTTGGTGAGTCAAATCTATCCACGCGCCGCCTACGTGCTCAACAAAGGTTGGGCTATATCATTTAGCACCATTTTGACTTGCGTCATATAACGGGGCTGGCTGTGATGTTCCCAAAACATCTGCTGTGGATCGGAATAGCAGGATCATTGTTCGAGGAATCAAGTAACCATTCGACCTGTGCAAATCTTCGCCTTCGAACGCTCTCGATCCGGAACCCCGACTCAGTAGTTGTTTCCAACATAACCGAGTTTTGCAGTGATGTCCTTTGACTGCGAGGCCATCTATCCTGATCATCGATTCGTGTATCCGTATACTCATCAGTCTTTCGGTTAGTGAGTATGATGGTTTCTCTCGGTGATCATATGCATCTTCTGGTTAGGCTGCATGCTCGCGTTGCATACACACAGCCCAATGATATGTTCTGGTGTTCTCGGAGCTCGGTTGCGCGAGTGGGCGCCATAAAAGCGTGGCGAAGACTCCCAAACTCTGCATTCCATCCCATTTCTTCATTGTCTTTCTTCTAGAGCCTGGTGCTCTCACTTGTTCCGTTTCCTTCCAATTTACATTACTTTTATCCCTTTCGAACTCACTGCTTCATAATGATTCAACTCACGTCGCTCTTTGTCACTTTCTTGGCGGCGTCCACTGTCTACGCTATCCCACTTCAAAAGCGCATAGCTCAGACGATCGCAGACTCCACTCAAGCGTGGGTTAAAGCATGCGTGAGTACAGATAAGCCGACTTGTTCTCACCTGCCGACAATACTGATTAATATCATTCAGACTACGGCCGGTGGGGCCGATAAATGCAACACTATCTCCCAAACCGCCTTCACTTCATTGTTAGCTGCGGGAAAGAACGTAAGAGGCCTCGCATTGTCTGTTCTCACCTCTGAGTAAAATTTGACTTATCATTTTTTTTCAGTGCGATCAACAGGATGCTGCAGACTCTATGATCGATCTCGCGAAGCAGTTAAACAATGACCCTGAAATGATCCGCCTCGCTCAAATTTTCGTGCAGCAGCCCCGCAACGCGGTGCGTTTCTTCCCCGCCTCTTTTCCGCTCGACCTCACGTCGCTTTTGCATTGCAGCCTGATAGTCTTCAAGTTCCCTACTGCCAGACAGCACCCAAAAATGCCGAGCTCAGCGGTCTCTTCCATTGCCAATTCGCCAGCTCCGATTTCACCAAGTTCAGTGGGGACCAGACGGGCAACCTCCCGCTCGATGTCAATGCCGTTAACCCTCCTGGATCATGCCCTGCGAAGACTGACGGTCCAGTTCCTGACGGCGTGCAACTGAACACTCTCGTACAGAGCCCTGGGACGCCTATTGGGTAAGTACAAGTTCAGCATGGTATATTGAATGCTTAGTGAATATGACGGATGCTCTGACGTATTAAGCGGATCGGGATCGAGCAATTCGACAATAAACAACGCTACCGCTACTGCCACTGCGTCCGCCATCGAGAGCGCTGCCAATGCCACTACCACTGCTACTGCCTCCGGCCTCACTGAAAACCTAATCTTGACGGGCAGCTCGTCTAGCATTTCCGCGACTTCCGACACACCTTCCGGTTCAGTCAACAACACCGGCGGCGGATCTGCTAACACCACATCCTTCGCTTTCCGTACGTATCTATCGCCATCGTGTACTCCCTGCTCCCTGACTCACCTACCCACCACCTCATTGCTTTCAGAAAACGGAAAAGATGCACAAGCTCAGAATGCCAAATTCGCGAGCCTGACCGTAAACTCGGTATGCCAAGACGGTGAGCAAGCTTGCATCGCAAGCGCGTTTGCGCAGTGCGTCGGAGGGAAGTTCGTCTCCACCCAGTGTCCAGGCGGCACTCAATGCTTCGCACTTCCTCTCGTGAACAAGGCCGGCACGGTAAGTTAATCGCCGTCGATCTTTGTGCTGGATGTGCGAATACTGATTATGTTTGTGCTTCAGTCCATTGTGTGTGCGAACGTGGCCGACGCGACGCAGCGCATAGCTGCGACCGGCGTAACGGGGGGTTTGACTGGAGCTTAAACAGAAAGAATTCAGGCGTATATCATAAGAATGTGTTCGAGTGGACTCGCCTTCTATAGGATATCGGTTGGACACGCTACCCACTTTATTCGGAGATAAAAACAATTTGGAATGTTGAAAGCATTGCGTCGCACTTGGATATCAGCTCGAGCTCCAATCGCTGTGGCATGCCGTTGTTCGGTTCAAAATTCTAGTTAAATTTGGTCCTGATCGTGGCCGGCTGGCCCATGCTTGGCAGAGGTTTACTGTCGAGGATGACAGTGAGACAAATCGAGTTGGAACTTTCTGCACACCTTCAATTGGCATCCAAAAGGAGATGAAATGCTGTATGCCGACTTTTGTAGAATACTGACACTACTGATATATACATTACCATCACACACGCGAAACCTCAACAGGCGAAATATATCAAGGAGAAACGGGCACACGAGGCGAAGGACCAAGAACGGCTGCAATCAAGCCGTCCAAGTCGGTCCGCGAATCCAAACCAGCGCGCTCGTTAGCCATCCTAGTCACCATCTCTTGCGACGAGACCCACTCAGGAAGGGGCTCTGTAGGCTTCGTAGCCTTCCAAAGCGCTACAAACAGCGAAGTCTCCGGACGAACCTGACGTTGCTTACTGTGAGCGCTCAAGCTGACGATCATCGCCGCATACGAGAGTAGGTATAATAAACGAAGGTCCTCATCCGACGCTTCTAGGACGTAAGCCTCACGATTAAGGCGGTAATCTTGCTGCTCCATACCCTTTTCCAACCAATCTTCGATCAGGCTGTGACTGGAGTCCGCCAAAAGAAGAGCGAGTTCGGTTGCAGCATCAACATAAGCAGGCCCCAGGCCTCCATATGCTGCTTCCATCTCGCGCTTGAAGTAGCTTCGTAGAACTTTGGAAGGACGGGGCCACTGTACGCTCTTTTCCTCGAGCATCTTCGTATTCAGTTTCAGGATAAAATTCTGCGGTTCCAACCCCTTATTCCGCCCGAGTATCCCGTGAGCGAGGCACAGCGCTCGACCGTTGTGACCGGACTCGGTAAGAGGATGTGAAGTCAACAACCGGTTAGGTACGCTCAAGATACCTCGGCTGACTCGAGGTGAAAATCCCAAGTCTCGCCCCCATCGAAGGGAGGCAGCATGGCCAGGAAGAATGGGTGCGTATACTCCTGGAGGAAGGGCCGAGCGTGCGGACTCGTTTTCAGGTTTCTCTTTACTAGTCACAGCTTCGAAGGATGGTCCTGATCCTGAGCTCTTCGAGCTTGCGGGGGGAGCTGGTGCGGCGGGGGTAGAAAACAGGTGTGGGGTGGACGGCAGACTCTGCTCAGAAGGAACTGCGGAGGTTTGCTGGAACGCTTTTAGGATATCCGTTGGGTCTCGAACAATGAGCGTCGTTCGTAAGAGCAATGGGAAGCGAATGTCGACAGGGTGCAGCTTCATGGTCGGTGCACGGTGGTCCATGTCTCGCCAGAGACTTGAAGTATCTGATCCGGGGACCGCATTACTCCCTGCACGGCTCTTGCCAGTCTTGCGATCAGGATTTGGAAGATATGGAATGAGGACAGGGTCAATCCCTGTACGGCTCGGCCCTGTCCAAGCGGCCCATCGGTTTGAACAATAGTGCCGGTTACGCCAGGCCGGCCAGGCGTAGCGAAATACCGCGAGAGATGATGCAGTGGCAAGGAGGAGGATACCCAAAGAGTCATTGTTATTTCCTGCGGGCGGAGTAGATGAGTGTTAGCTGCTCGAATGAGAAACAAGGCACAAACCTGCGAGAAACGAGACGATCATGGATCCCAATGAAGCTATGAGCGCAACAGCAATCCCCGTCCACCAAAAGTGCTCACGACGGCCGAGACTGAACCGTATCGTCCACATCCCTTCGCTCTCGCAGATATCAGTGAGAGTTGTGATGGCGCCTTGGACGAGTGAGACGAGAACAGCGATAATGGTCGCTGCCCAGAATACGATATTACGTTGTGAGTCGTCCATTCTGTTTGCCAGTATTGCTCCTGGCTGGGAGGGAGAGGACGAGGACGAGGACGAAGAGGATCGCTTTGATAGATCTAGATCTAAAGCAGACAATTCAAGTGCGACCGTTCCATGCTGCGGCAGGGCGTGAGAAACTCGTGCGATGACGAGAAGCACAAAGACTAGCGCCTCCATGGAAAATGCGAAAGATGGTAATTAAAAAAGAGACCACCATGCTCAGTTCTTATATACCAGACTTTTCAATGGTGTTGGAAACACGGCGTGATGAACTGAATGAAGAGGATAAGAGGACTGAACTATGAGAATATTGAAACGCGGACAAAGTGAGCATTCTTCTTGATTGATCATTTGCGACAGACACCAACAATTCAATTTTAGTATCAAACAATGGCGCTGTTAACACGGTGTGATGAACTAAATGAAGCTTCTCGAAGAGGATTGAACATGTCTCTATCAGAATATGAAAATGCGGACGAAGTGAGCATTCTTGATTGATCGTTTGCGACAGACAGTAACAATTCTACCACCAAAGGCAAGGATAGGGGGATATGTCGTCCCCTGATTGGAAGTCAGGGCACGTTGCTTGATGCAAAACTGTCTTCTGTGAAAGATACCACGGAGACTACGCATCCTATGCGGTACTCGTCCCATACGGCTTCCATGTTACTTGATCGAAAGGCTGCGCTCCAACGCCTTCCAACACCACAGACTGCCCAACTGCAAGTGTGTATTTTTGGCGTTTCATCGCAAATGTATGAGTTGCTGAGATTATTTTTCTGTCAAAGTCGAGTCTTGAGAATACGCACGCGACTACTAGTACACGGAGGCAAAATTTAATTGTTGACTCGGTGTTGACTTTGGGGTTCATAGATTTTGCGAACTATCCAGTATGATGTTTCACGCGAATGATTGATCGAACATGCTATTTGCCTGCTTCAGTGTTTGTTTGCTGTTGGGTCGGGCAAGCCTTGACAAGTCGGCACTGATTGGAGCGCCAATTTCTCGGCGCATCTTCGACTTCATTTCCATAGCTTCCGTCTCACGGAATCAAATATCACCACACTGAGTACTTGTCGTTCACAGTACTTCACACTGGTCACTGTTCGGTACGTGCAGTGCTTGGTCGCTTGGGCTGTCTTGCAATAGTGAATACACGTGCTTCTCGGTTGGAGCTCTCCTCACAGGGGCGTCGCCGTATCTTGCAACCTATCCGGTCTCGAGCTTGAGCTTGAGGTTTAAAAAAAAACGATTAGTCCATTTATTGAGGCTCTGCCGAACCCCGTGGAAGTCACTCACCGTGTCGCTAGATTTGGGCGGTTCTGCTGATGCGGCCTGACGGGCTCTGCGCCGCTTGCACACACTCCGAATAGCCTATCCATTCAATTGCCACCATCGAGACCTGTCCACAGCGCGCAAAACAATGGAAGCCAGACAACTTTGGCCGGCACATGATTGACCAGTTACCAAGAATTCACCAGTAGACAGGACTGCTCTCTATCAGAAGTCGGTCTGGCATACTCGTAGTCATAGGGCTGCAGCCAACCTTTTAGGCAAGCCGTTCGACCCTCTAGTCCACTCTTCACAGTCCATAGCACTTTACACTATTCCCAATACTCCGGATACCAGCCCGCCGCCTCACAGTCAAAGATCGCGACGACGTGGCCATCTTTCACAAGGATGTTACCAGCGTGCAGACCCCTGTGTGAAAAACCGATGCGATGGTCATCCTTCATCATGCTTCGGATGAAGCGGCGTTGTTCGTCTGATTTCAGATGCTGCAGACTGGCGACAATGTGGTCTTTGAAAGCCGCTTCCGAGTCGAACGGGCCACACCTACCAAAGCCTACAATGCGCCAATCAAAACAAGGCCGATAACCAAGCGAGCCGATGTAGCTGGGAGTTTTGAAATGGATGGAACGAAGCTGGTCGACGAAGGCCCTCAGCTCTCGAGAATCCTGCTTCTTCCATCGCCGTGGAGTGCTCCCATACTTTTTTTATCTCCCACAGGCAGACCTCACAAACAAAGCAGAAGACAGTCGTTCTGCTTTAGTAATGTATCTGGAAGCGACATCCCGTCCACAAGATCCGTGAGTAGATGTCTCTTCCTAGTAGTATCCTCGATGAGTCCTTGGTTTCCGCCTGACCAGCCGCCCGCTTCTCAACCCAGCCACCACACAGAGTCTGAAGGTGCAGATCATGTCACCGTCGTCAATGTCGGGGAGTACGTGGTGGAGGCGGGGCGCGTTCCATGGCTTCCAGGGCCTCGTGACAAGCTTCCTTGAGCGCCTCCCGTTCTTGAGTTTTTGCACCGTGGGTCCGAACCTTGGACACTGATGACGCTATGTGACGCAGGGAAGCTGACAGAGGGACAACACGATAGCGCACCGTCAGATGCAGACTCGATTGGCAGCGCCGCATGATATGATATCGACGCGTCCCCCGCAGAGACCTAGAATAGAAGATCGCAGACTTCAAAATCGACCTCAGGAGGCAGCGAACAATACACGCACGTTTGGTCACTCCGACGAAGCCTCCGATTGACAAATTGGGGACAGAATGGATAGTTTGAAAGATGTTGTGAGTGACATTCCCAAGAAACAGAAACTGGGAAGGCACACACGTCATTCTTCACGAGTTTGGTCGGCAATTCCAATGAGAAAGCAGCTGAGAAAGCCGGGCTGGCATAGATCGTAGCTCGAAATTGAAGGGCCGGCAGAAAGGAGTGCAATCGAGCCTTAACTTTTGAGAAGAATTGGGAGCTTGGAGAGGGAGCTTCAAGATTCTCCAGAGACTGAAAGCGAGGAGGATGAAGTGTGCTGCGCAGCGAAATCGAAAGCGGCGAGAGCCTAGAAGGGATGGACGGTCGAAAGCACAAGTTGATCAACTTGAAGGACACGGAGTTCAAGTTCTAAATTGGGTACCGCGTCGGCCACGTAGCAAGGATCCAGGACGATGTCACCAGAACTCGCACTATGAATGGTGTATGGTGGAAGGACGAGGGGGGAGAATCAAATGACGAATGCCTCAGAAAGGAGCAATTGCGAACATTCTAAATGGGACGAAATCAAAAATGAAACGACAGGATGTTCCTGCATTCGTGCCAAATGTGACGTGTAACGCAGATCACTTCTATCGTTGGGCGACCACAGAGGCGTTTGCAGCTGTGTTTGATGATGTGCTCAGTAAACAAACCAAGCGGTCTCAATGGACGCAGAGGCTGGAGCCTAGAAAATTCAAACTGCTCAGCGCTCGATCCTTGGATGGTACATAAAATTGATAGTACACTCACCTGGTGAGGAAGGAGGCTGATACTCACTCTACTAGTGCCGACCTCAAAACAGCCCACCCAATTGTCTCCCGAGTAAGCACGCAAACCCAGAACATCCATGAGGCCTAGACGACTGAGGCTGGAGGTAATCTCCGTCACGGTGACGAAGTCAGAGTGCGTGTCTTGGGAACAGTGCTATCATGATGCGCTGCTTCTGTGCCTCCTTGGTATCAGGGTAGCACCTGTACTCATAGTGCATGATGCCGTACGCATACAATACCCATGCTCTGGGAACAAGCGCATCCAACGCCTCTGCTCCTGTGATAGGCCAAGTAGTGGCCACGTCATTGAACTCCACAACACGTTCGGCGTCAGAAAGGGAGTAGAAGAGTGAGGCCGACACTACGTTGAACACAAATCAGATCGTGCTGGACACCAGTGGGTTTTTGATTATAGTAGCACTAGAAAGAATGGAATAGGGTATCAGGTACAGATGACTAGCTCACCGTTGTCTCCCAATTATTGCCGAAACATATATGAATATGCTCTGGCTTCCTGCCAGGATTGCAGATCTAGTCCGGAATATTAGCCGTCAGCCTGTATATCAAATCATTGCGGTCATATTCCAATCCAATAATCTCAATACACTGCTCAGGGGCACATATACATACCTCCCCGCCTCTCCGCCGCTCACCAGATTCCAAACAGCAACACATGCCAACAGAGGATTTTGAAACTTATGATCCGCAGGAGGCCAGAAAGGAATATTGATAGAGCAGTGGAGTACCACCGGTTTCAATCATGCACATGCATGACGTTTGAGATAGGGTCCACTTCGTAGAGATTCCATTTTGTAGAAGCTGTATGAGATTGCTCCCAACTTACTCACATTGTCTGAGGCACTGCGCCTGAGCCAATGATAAGAAAGAGAGACAATCCGATGTGATGATAGTTCCAACAATCAAAATGGAAGCACCTAACCTCCTTGTTGTATCAGACCCGGGTGCGGAACAATTTCTCTAGAAAGGTGGAGTTAAAGCGGGCCATAGTGTTGCAATTGATGAATTCGCAGATGAGTGACCGAATAGAAGCGAAAGGCTGTGAAGACCCACTTATACAGCCTGCGCGGCAAGTATGATTTCGCCGGATACCGGGAATTTGAATCATCCTCGTAGACGTATCGACAGTGCAATGCTCCCCGAATGACAGCCCTCCTCGGTGCAGCCAATATCGCACCTGTGCCAGCAAGTACACCCACATCGAACGGCGCATCATCTGGAAGACTTGGGTTGGCGTCAAGGGCGGGAGCAGTACATGTTACCATAGAGAAGGTACTCCGCGAGCGGCAACTGCGGGATGCGCGCCAAACGAAGTCGTGGGGAAGGGAGGGAGCTGGCCCGCCCATGAGTCGAAGATTTGGCGGAATTAAACTTCAATGATTTGAATGAAAATGGAGTAAGATGTCAAGAGGGGGAAACAAAGATACTTCCGCGTCGACGTTGAAATTAGTGAAGCTCGATCGCATATTCGGAAGAATGACATCCCTCCCCACGTCTATAGTTGAGTCCTGCATGCGAATAAGCGAAAGTCAAAAGGACGAGGAATCAGAAGAGGGCGGTTGGGCTGTGGAAGGTTGATGACGGAGAGAATATCAGTCACCACACTTGTCTTCCCGCTGACCGTCTAGCCAGTAAGAAAGGTCGCCCAATGAGACAGCGGTCATGACCCATGACTCAGTGTAAACTCAGGACGATGCATCACGAACAGGCCGCATGGCGAGTGTCATGATTTGCATTATGCTCGCCTTCGCAAATGCCCAGATCCGGATACTGCACACTCGCAGAGCAATTGTGGATCTACTGACATCCCGCTCACTCACAAACTCGGGGACTCGGAGACCTATCACACTCCTCTGATAAAAAGGAAATCATGAAACTGGACAGTGTCAATCGAATGAGCCAGCACAGGACGCATTGTCATTTCAGGTTCCTCCAGGATGGGTATTAAAACAGCGAAGAGCTACTTCGATTCAAGCTTTCAGATACACAATGCAGCGCTTGAGATCTGTGCAGCTCCTCAGAGCTTCACCCGCTGTACAGGACGTGCAAGCCAACTTACCTCCCCATGCACCTACGGTCTTATGAAGATGGCCACTGGGATCCAGGAGCAGGAGCGCACGGTACGATCGGTCCCACTGATAACAGCGCGTGGATAAGCGCGCAAAGGATGGGAGAGCGAATAGTTCACTCACCATGTCCGCAGTGTAGATACATCGCTCTGAACTGTCTTCCGTGCCTCCTCCAGGTTTTCCGCTTGGATGAAGAGAATAGAACCCGTCATCTTCTTGTCCGAGTTCTCACTCTCGACCGACTCTGGCGTGAGCATCACACCACCTAGCTCTGAGAACTGCGGTGAGAATCAAAAAAAAAATCATAGAAACGGATGATATGATATTTGGCGCCTTCGATATAGGCATATCGAACGGAGAGTCTAGTTGGAGCGCGCGCCCTCATCCGTCTTGTCAGGCGCGTAAACGACAAAAATGTGTTTGGTATAGGAGTTACATCGCTCGACATTGTTTTTAAGAATGCAAGCCGGTAGGATGGAGACGAAGACCGCAGAGAAATACGCGAAGAGGGACGCAAGAGGGCGAAGAGCACTGTGTGCGGTCCGGGCATCAGAGATTGGCTGGTACTATCGTGGGACACCACTTGGGTAGGGACCCAGTGTTGGTTAATTCATTGTAGCAAAACCAGTTCCTCACTATTGCCCTTCATTTCTTTTTCTTAAGTACTGATAAATCCTCCTCATGGTGCATGAAATGTTTGAGCAGGAAATATTGAATAATTCCAAAATGGTTTGAATTAAGTGTTTATCAAGGTGGTACTTTCGACATATCTCACTTCTCCTGTCCCATATTCTTCACCGATCCACTCAGTATTTTACAGACAGTTTTTAGAACAAATTTGAATGATTAATACAATTTTTTCCGAGACAGGCATTTCCTCGCAAGCTCTGTCAAAAAATAAATTGCTCCAGAGCGTTACTGTCCGTGTCCAAGCGTTACACCAATTCAGGCTCCGAAGGGCATTGCTTCGGCTAGCCAACTGGACATCCATCAGAGCGGGCGGAGTTCGAATCTGGCAGCCTACGGCACTCTACGACAATGTGACCGTACTGTGACAATGCTCGGAGAAATTCACCAACACTAGTCCCCTCTTCGGTAGGTCTCTGACAATGAAAAGGTGCAACCATTTGGCAAAGAGAAATTTGGGTACAATAGTATTGATGTTATATTGCTGAACACAAAGAAAAACGGAGGTAATAGATGAAGTTGATGAGTAGATACATTTTTTTTCTTTCGAAATTACCCAACACTAGTCCCATGATAGTATGTGCTGAAGCAGAGATGAAATCCATAAAAAAATGCCGTTATTTACTATACATACATCCAGTGATTAAAGAGAATGAGCCAAAGAACTGCGAGTGAGAGATGATGATGATGACAGTAAATGCTAAGTAATCATAGTCCAAGATGTACAGGTGATGCAGGAAAATTCAATGACCGGAATGTATAAGCGTGATAGTGTCAAGTGATGACAAGGGCAGGGCCGTCTTTCAATTGAACCAGATGCACCTTTTCCCTGCAGGAACCGTGAGGAAATTTCAGGACGAGGGATTTGCCGACATACCTCGCACATGGCTTTGTTTTTTCAAACGCCTCGCGAGCACATTCCTCGACTCGACTTTTGTTCAGCACAGAATGAGATGCACAGACAAGACACAGGGATGAGTTGGACGGCGCAAGGGTATACGACGCCGACACCTAGTTGAATAATTCCAGACTGGAAAAAAATGACGCTCGCAGCAAAAGCACGTACACCAGAGGCTCGGAGGGATTCAACGAGTTCGTGAATGAATAGGAGAGATCGAGAACGTAAATCATGCAAGTCGTGGAGATCGATGCCTTGGAATAACCCTCAGCAGCCGCGTATAGCGCGCAGAAGCAGAGTACTTACAAATATCAGATGAAGGAGCCCATGTTGGGACAGTGCAATAGAGGCGGATAGCCTGGTCATGAAACGAGCGACTGAGTAATCTATAGCACAGATGGATCCAGATTAGCCAATGACAAGTTGCAGATGGTGCGTGAACACCTTACTCAGTAATGGGCTTTAGCGCATCGTGAACATTCCCGAGCTGCAAGTAGGGGGAGTCATACGGCTTCAGTCGTGTGACACGACGACGAATGGTTTTAGAATGCCTCACTTCGTTCATTTGCAAGGCATCCTGTTGTTCATCCTCAGCGTGAAGAGAGACTTGAGTTGCTTGAGGAAGAAGTGAGATCATGAAGGGCTGTTCGAGAAGGAGAATTGAAAGACACAGTGCGGTTATTTAGGTGCGGGGGAAGTGGGGAAAGTTGGGGAATAAACTGACCGCCCAAATAGCGTACGGGGCATGGTAACGTGCAGTGACTATATATACCAGGCCGACATGAGTAGACGGATGCAACCGGGTGACCCACGGATACCAACGGACGGGGTACGCTGCCCCCATTCTCGGCCCGCAATCCAGAACCCAAGTTGGCGGTCTAAGGGGTCAGAAGTCCTCTAATTACTGCTCGACGCTCACTATCCAGCGATTTGAGCAACGAGAATGACAAAAATATAGTGTGCATTAGATTTGAGCGTGTCCTGGCCATGGTCGACGATGAAGCTGGGGCTACTCTAGGCCGTGGGGAAGTGAGTACACGTGCGCCCACTACATCAGGTATGATGACCTCACGGTATCTTTGTAGACGCGTCTCCAACGCACATACTTTCTGTATCTACTTCCTCGTAGTCTCCTACTGTTCTCTCTCAACAATCACGCCCATACCATCCGTGTAGCTATTATCTTACAATTTCCAAAGGCGCGACTATTTGCCAGTTTTTAGAAAGTGGGAGCATCCGCCATGTGGTGGCTAGATCCAGGCAAGGAAGTTCTGAACATTGTGAGTTTGTTCAATCTGCATCTGCAGTTCTTTTGGCACGTGAAGAGCTTGGAAAATTGAATCTTGATAGGTGTTCAATCGCATCCTTGCCCCATATGTTGAGAATCTGGACATGAACCAAGTGAACTATGGAATTGGGCAAGGTGTGCTCATGAACCAATGGTCGTGCATTTTCATGATCTCATCCCCTCACTTCAGGTCAACTGACGTTACAGAAGTTACGTCTGAAGAAGGGTGCTCTGGACAAGTTTCGCCTTCCGGTCGATGTTATTGAAGGTGCATTGCACAGGTAGCGCTTGAGGTACACAATACTGACGCAGGATGTAGGTCATCTGGGAAAGTTCACGCTGTCATTGCACTGGCGGAATCTTGGCAATGAACCTGTCGAGCTATTGATTGAGGATGTGTACCTTCTCGTCATCCCTTCTCCCCAAGGCGATGATGACCCGGAGGAGAATGAACGCCGGATGCAGGCGGCTAAGATGGAGCGTCTAGAAAACGCGGAGTTGCTCCGTGTGCAGAATCAATCCGATTTCTCAAAAGGTGTGTAACACTCCCATCCTCGTTCAAGTGCCCCATAGATGAGGATCATCAGATGATAGTCCACAGCAGCAAGGGCTTCTCGCCTCTCTCGTCGCAAAGATTGTGAACAATCTGCAAGTCACAATCAAGAACATCCATGTTCGCTATGAGGACAAACTGAGTGTTCCGGGAGTACGTTTGCTCTAAAAATCATTCTCCTCAAGCCTTACGAGAAATGTTACTAGCATCCCTTTGCGGCCGGACTTACGCTTGCGGGATTCTCTGCATTCTCAGTAAACGAGGACTGGGTTCCCGCTTTTATTGAGAGCACTGCAGGAAGCATTCATAAGGTATCAAAACATTCGTAATGTGTGTTCCGACCCAACTGAGCGCGATTGCGTCACAGTTGGCCAAATTACAATCGTTGGCGGTATACTTCGATACCGACGCAAAAAGCATGGCAGGTCTGCCTTATGCGGAGGCAATCAAGCAGTTCACTGCAATGGTGTGTTGACCACTTCGGAGGTGGCCATTCTTCCATTCGCTAATTGTAATACACAGATTGCTAGTGAGCAACATGCGCAAGACCATCAATTTGTGTTGAAGCCGGTCACTGGCGAGGGCAGAGTATGTATTGATATTGGTTTATTCTCTCAGATAATGACCTTGTTCTGCAGATCATCATGCATAAACATCTAGACAATGAAACACCTCGATTTGACGTTCAACTTCTTTTTGACGAGATTGGTGTTCTTCTGGATGATAATCAGTACCGAGACGCAATTTCGCTCGTGGATATGTACCATTTCTACGCCCGACAACACCAGGTAATATTACCTCTACCTATTCCGCAATTGCACTGACGTCTTTCGGTAGTACAAACAATACAGGCCGAATGAAGATGAACTGCAACAAAACCGTCCCCGAGCACTTTTGCGTTTTGCCGGTCGCGCTATTTTAGACGGAGTTCGCGAGCGGCATCGGAAATGGACGTGGGCGTACTTTGCTGAGCGTCGTGATGATAGAAACCGCTATGTTGAGCTGTTCAAAAAGAGACAGTTGAATTCTCTCACACCGCAGGTTAGCCGTTGTGTTTTTGAAGGGAATGGTTGCTTAGAGCAGTTTTCAGGATACTCCGATGTTCGAATCATTAGAACGGAAGCTCTCTTACGAAGACATCCGGTTCTACAGGTCGATTGCTCGATCGGAATTGAAGAAAGATATGGCGCTTCGCAAGAAGCTGGACGAAGAGAAGCAGAAGCAGCAGGCACAATCCGCCTCTGGTTGGACGGGCTGGCTCTGGGGATCCACCTCCGCTTCAGACACCCCGATAGAAGAAACTGGTTTCACAGGACCAATGACTGAGGAGCAGCGGAAGGAGCTGTATGAAGTACTGGATTATGACGAGAAGACAGCTCTTGCGGAGTCATTTGAAACCCCCAGAGATGCTCTCAAATTGCGCATAATCACGCATCTGAAAAAGGGTTCATTCGCGTTGATGACTGACCCTCATGGCGCTGCGGTAGAAGTTATCTCGTGTGTTGGCGACAAGTTCCAGGCGAATTTCATCCAGCGCAGAGACAATTTCGAGGTTGCGACATCCCTGGGAGGCTTCCGCGTATTTGATGGGACAACGAAGAATACTCTTTATTCGCAGATTGTGCATGTTAAGAGCGAGGCCGCAGAGAAGCAGGAACAGGATTGGGGTGGTGAGGGAACTGGGGACACTGAACCTTTCTTTTTTGTCAAGTTCGAGAACAATCCTTTGGACGAACGTGCGGACACCGCTCTGACGGTTAAGATGCGGCATATGGAGGTCATATACCACAGGGGTTATGTCGAAGCAGTCTACAAATTTTTCAAGCCTCCAGCCAGTCAACTGGAATCCGTTGAAGCCTTATTGGTAACCGATTCCATCTTCCACACTTGCGCGTGTATAGCTGAACTTTAACAGAATGTCGCAACCCAAACGCTTGAAGGTCTTCGTAAAGAAACACGAGCAGGATTGGAGTACGCCTTGCAGACGCACAAAACTATTGACTTGCAGATGGATATGAACGCACCCATCATCATCATCCCAGAAAGGTATGGAGCTTATTGTGACCTTCGTCGTACACCAGTTCAAAAACGCACACGTTGAACCCAGTATCATGACCAACAAGTGCAAACATTTGCTCATCGATGCAGGACACATATCCATCGAAAGCAAGCTCGCCGACAAGGAAGCTATCCGTCAAATTCACCTCAAGCGCAACCAGCAATACACAGACGACGATTACAAGAACCTAGAATCTTTGATGTATGATAAGTTGTCGTTGAAGCTTGAAGCGGCCCAGGTATGGTCCTGCCTCTTGAGACAAGCTCCATGACGTTGATATGAACCTTTCGTGTAGTTTATCCTGGGTGATGACTTGCAATCGTGCCGGGATGCACTCACTTCTCATGGCGACGATTCTCTTCATCTTTTGGAGCGCATCAATGTTGATTTACAAGTGCAAAACTCTATCGTACCAAGCGCTGTGAATCTGGCTCGGTTCAAAGTCTCGGGGAAGTTGCCTACGCTGCAGTTGAACTTCTCTGACTCCAAGTACAAATCCATTCTGCGCTTAATCGACGTGGTCATACCGAACTTTGGTGATGAGGCCCTCGCCGCTAATCCTCAGTCGGAAGCGTCTCCTGGAGGATATCAGTTACCGTCAGGACTGTTTGCTCTCCCTGGTGCCGAATACAACGTCGAAGACGATGCTGACGACGAAGGCGGTAAGGACGAATTTTACGAGGCTGATGATGGGAATGGAGAGGTGGGCTTTTACCAGCATGTATGCTACTATTATCTCAATGAAATCACATTGACATTCAGGAGCGCGGCATTCATCAACGAACCTTTGAATTCGACTTTCAAGTCGACACTTTACGAGCTTCGATATCGAAGTCACATGGAGAGCACGGAGAGCAGCCCTTGGGATCAGTTTCATTTGATCGATTCTCGCTGGCATTCGCGCTGGCGAAGTACGACATGACCGTGGACGTTAGACTGGGGTTCGTGATCTCGGGGCATTGCTGACAAGTTACTAACAAACAGTTCAGATCTCTGTTGATGACACTTGTGCAGTCACAAGCTGAGCCGATGGAAGTTTTTTCTTCTGCTGGAGAGTCCCAGGGCAGCAACGACCTTCTTACCGTCAAGTATACCCGCATTCAGAAGGAGTCCCCTGAGTATTTTTCAGTGTACGAGGGTATTGACCAAAAGGTCGACATCAAGATATCGACGGTCATCTTCCGTGCTGCGCCAGAACCAGTTCTTCGATTGTATGATTTCGTCATGACTACTTTCGTTCCGCAATCGACAGATCAAACGACCACTGAGGCCTCTGAACGGAGCCCCGAAGAGGTTGTCGATGCATCGGTTGACCAAGGTGGAGACACCAGCAAGATCCGCGTCCTGGTGGATCTCGCGAGCGTGGAGGGTATGCATGTCCAAGTTTTTTGTTGTCTCACAATGTTTGACTGATTAATTCAACTTGACTAGTGATTCTCATTAATTCGGAGGCCAAGTTGGCGACGCTGTCGCTATCGACCGCATACACACTGGTCTTGCTGCACGCCAATACCATGCGTGTCAATGTCCGCCTTGGCAGTCTATCTTTGAGCGACGATTCGCCTGAGGAGACGGTAATTCCCCAATTCAAGCAGCTCTTGTCAATCGAGGGCGAAAACCTGGCCGAGTTCACATACCAAACGTATGACCCCAACGACAAGCAGTCGTATAAAGGAATAAAGTCTTCTGTTCACCTCGCAGCTGCCTCCGTCAAGCTCCATTATCTGGAACAACCTCTGCATGATATCTTCCTCTTCTTTTCGAAATTGGCGAAATTGAAGGGACTGTACGATGCTGCCACTCAAGTTGCAGTGCAAAGGGCCTCCGAGATCGAACGCATGCAATTTAATGTCTCCATCAAATCTCCCATTATCGTTTTCCCCTCAAATGCCGCTATATCTCAGGACGTTCTCGTCATGCGCCTTGGTGAAATCACTGCCAGCAATAGCTATGAAGGCGACACTCGCAATACTAATGCTAGCCTTCGCGGAATCCAGCTCATTTCCCTGATTTTCTATGAGAACCAACCGTCAACGCTGAAGATGATCGACGATATCGAAATCGTAGCAGACGTTGTTCAAGTGGGCAATGTCGATCGGAACGAAGCCACCGATTATCCGGATACGCAGGTCCATTTAATGTTCCTTTTGCATCACAAGCTACTTCTCGCTGACGTTTTTGAGCAGGTTAACGTCACCGTCTCTGACATAAAGCTGTATTTGACGCAGGGGCAATATGGCATGCTCATCGCACTGTCTCAGTCGGTTCCAAAGATCTTGGCTGGTGCTCCAGAAGGCGTGGCTCAAGCAGATGATTCCATGGGTTCTCGCCATGCTAGCGAAAGCAGTCAAGATCAGGCGTCTTCCCCATATGGCGTTGAACTGCGGCCTGAACTGGGACATACTGCCGTGGATGGTGCCATTGTTTGGACCTCGGTGGATCTCATTCTTTGCATCCATGCTATCAAACTCCATCTCTATGATGAACACGCAACGACTGAATCAAATGTCAAGGATCATGGCATAGCCCGGTTTGCCCTCAATGATAACAGGCTGCAGTTCAAGATGCTTTCAGATAATGCCATGGAGGCTCAGGTTTTGCTGAAGTCTTTCACTATGAGCAATACGCAGTCTGGTAACTCCAAATTCAGGGAGATTATTCCTGCCGCTCAGCACGATCGGAATCAGTTCATGATCCTCTACACAGCGTCAGGTGGCCCGGCGAATCCTGCAATCGCTATCCTGACAGTTGATTCTCCTCACATCATCTTCACCATCGATCCTGTCTTCGCGCTCCTAAGATTCTTCATCAGTGCCTTCCCTGCTTCCAGTCCTCCGGATACGACCTTGGACCCAATATACGCCCAGCGCTCAGGAGCTGCGGAGAATGCAAACCAAAGTTCTCATATTGATTTCAGACTCGATCTTCACGATGTCTCTATTAGCTTGCTCGAGAACGATCTTGATGCAGATTCTCAAGCAATCCGTCTTTCTGTAGCCCAGATACTGATATCTCAGCAGGTCAGAAGATCATACGGTATTATGGAAGGTCGATTCTGACGAAATGTTTCAGGGAATCATCGCGCTTACCGTCAATCGCATGGGAATGTCATTAACACGAATGGCAAAGAACGCAGACGACGTCAGGTTCTTGGACGAGGTCGACTTCACGGCTTCTCTGGACAGTCGAACATCATCCTCACACCAGATGACCAGTATTGAGATCAATTCCAAGCCCATAGTCCTGCGCGCATCATATCGAGACATCAAGCTCATCTTGACAATCGTCAACAAGGCTATGGAAGCCTACGGGCAATCAAACAAGCCTCAGCCGACGACTGGCCGTCCTTCCTCTGGTTCTAGAACTGCAGGCCGTAGTTTCTCGTCTCAGTCTCAGTCCAAGCCCGTGATCCGTAGCTCCAAGGCATCGAAGTCCCGTACGCAGTCTGTGGGATCAGCTCGTGTGCTCATGTCTAAAGAACAAGTTCAGTGGATGAACACATCCCGTAAAGCTGCTACTAATCAAATTGTGGCAGCTCCAAGCCTCCTTTGATGGACTCCGTCTTATACTCATTGGGGATATGCACGAACAACCCATGCTTCATTTCAGAACCAAGGCTTTCACAGCCGCAGTCAACGATTGGTCAGGGGAGGTGAGCACTCCTGGGACTCTTCTCAGGCCAAATCTGATTGAATTAAGGTCCGTGCTTCTACTACGCTGGCAACACACATCAATTATTGGAACCTAACAAACTCCCATTGGGAGCCTCGTGAGTTGTCTACAACCTGACTAGTGTCTTCTAGGCTGACAAAAATCGACAGTAATTGATCCCTGGACTTTCACTGTATCAGTAAGGAATCTCAGGACTAGGCTGCAGTAAAGGCTTCAACTGAGCTTTCTTAGGTCTCGAAAGATCACCCGTCGAGTGCACTGACAACACATCTATCTGCACGGGAAAGGCTCAATCTCAATATCAGCACAACCTTCGTCGAGCTTGCTGTTGATATGTTTAATACATGGAGTAGGGAAGGTGAACGCGTCCTAGCGAAAGCCCGAGGTAGCTACGCGCCCTACCGGATCCGCAATCACACTGGCGCAACTCTCTATGTCTGGGCGGATGTCGATGGCAGCAATGAGAAACATGATTCAGGTGCGGTCAAGATCGATGACCGACAAACAATTGATTGGAGGTTTGACGATTGGAGAACTACGCGAGAAGTGAGCATTTGTAAACCATCTGGAAGGGATGGTCACCTGACATAATCCATCAGCACACTTCTTCTGCAGGGCAGAGCAGCATTGGTGTGCAATTTGAGGGTCAACCATGGGAGCGGCTGCGGAGCATTCCCGTTGACAGGGAAGGAGAATTCGCATTCTCCTTGCGCCCGCGAATCGAGAAGCTATATAACCGGCTGCTCTGCGAAGTCAAAGTCGAGGCTAACGTCAAGATCGTCACGCTTCGTTCGACATACAAAGTGCATAATCAGACTTTGTACCCGTTAGAACTCACCCTCGTTGACGAGCTGGGCCACGCTACTCGAACAGTGGAGAAGATAGGTGAAGCGCATCTGATTCGTTTTGTGCGCCGTTTAAATTGCTGAACGAATCCATTAAGCTCCGGGTCACGATTACTCCTTACCTATGGACTTGGTCGGGAAAACGAAGATCAGGATTCAGCCTGACCGTACGTCAGTACCAGAATCCGGATTGTCGTTCTTATTAAATCTGAGTCTCTAGAGGGTTTCGGATACAAATGGTCACCTGCGATCCGCTGGGAGGACCTCATAGCCCGTCAGACGTTCACTCTCAAGTGCCCCCACACTGACGAATCTGAGGCTGCCTTCCGATTCCATGCTTTTGTTCAAACGGATGCTGGCAATGCGGCAATGCGGTAAGTTCCGCTCTACCTGCGCGAACTGAATACCTTACTTGACCTGTTACAGCAGGTACCCCAAGATCGACTTGAAGCTTCGAGCGCCGATTGAGTTAGAGAACCTCCTTCCTTATAACGTACAGTACAGGATCTACGACAAGGATACAGATCAAAATTGGAGGAGCTACCTTCGCAAAGGTGGCATCATGCCTGTCCATTCTGTGGAACTGGGCCATCTAGTTCTGCTCAATATCGAAGTCCAAGATACAGGTGAATTCTCACATAATTGCAACCTCTGCCCTTTCTTACCGTGAATGATAGCGTTCAAGCCAAGTGAATTCAGCATCATCAATACAGATGGCCATTCCGACTTCGACATCGAAAATGGTCTAACGCTCCAAGATGTGCGAGGTCGCAAATTAGATCTTAAACTCAACTATATGTACGCATCTCAACTGTTCTTGTCCCTGCTGGCACTGACACGGGTGCAGCCGGTATCCTGAAGCCGGCGGGGCTTTCAAAGTTCAGATTTACAGCCCTTTCATCGTTGTGAACAAGACGGGAGTGCCCTTTTCTGTTAAGTCCATTCGCTCTACCCGGACAGGTCCTCCTCAAGATGTAGCAGGAGATACACGTCCAGGTTAGCCATGAGTCTGCAGTGCAAAATTGTGATTAACCGATATCCCAGAGGTTCTATCCAGCCCAACTCCATTTTGTGAGTTCACGCTTTTCATGAAGATGGATCTTCGACATAACACTTGATGAACAGTACTCTCTCATTCGAATACCTCGGGTAATGAGTTTGTTTTCAAAGTTGGAGAATCGTCATGGTCCAAGGTAGCTTAGAAACACAATTTCACCTAGGAATGATCTACTGAGAATCGGATAATCCACAGATCGTCAACTTGGAAGTACCTGCTGCTGACACCGAGCTATCCATCCCTTCTCAAACACAAAAGTCCGATGAAACTCACGTCGGTCTCTCATGGACGGAGGGAATAGGAAAATACAAATTGACCAAAGTCATCTCCCTTACCCCGCGCTTCTTGATCAAGAATAACCTGGAAGAAGCTGTCTGCTTCCGGGAGCACGGAGTAGTCCCTCGTGGTCGATTTGCATTAATGCCAGGCGAACAAGCGCCACTTTATTCATTGCGGGCGGGATATCAAAAGCTCCTCACTATCGCATTCCCCGGTTTAAATACGCAATGGTCAGTGATAGCATTCAGTTCATGGACGATATCCAAACTCACGCTCTCTAAGGTCGCCGGCTATCAGTCTTGAAGATATTGGTTCAGTTCATTTTCGCCTAAAGCATCCGGGAGAGCATGGATCGGTTAATCTTATCCGGGCGGATGTCAAGATGAACGGTTCTACGATCTTCGTCCTCATTCATCTTGCCGATGACGATTGGCCATTCACGATAGAAAATGACAGCTCGTTTCCTCTATCATTCTGTCAAATGGTAGGTAACAAAGGTCGCGTTAAGCGAATACTGACTCAGGCTTGATATCCAGGATCTGACGCATGGAAATGCAGATGGGTCTAGCAAGGTTAACCCGAAGTATACCCTTTCGGAGCACACTCTTACCCAATATGCATGGGATTTTCCTGCGGCTCGAGAGAAGAAGATTTTATTGAACATCAATGGTGCTCGTCGTGCCGTTGATATCATGGAGATTGGCGACCTCATACCTTTCAGATTCCCCGTAAGTCTAGACATGAAAGCTATCTCTTTCACATGATAATCATAGCCTGCAGAATGGACGAGGAACGGGTATCGTTTCCATGGATGTTCGCGCGTCTGGTCACAAGCAGGTTTTGCGTATCACAAACTATGTTCAAGAAACTAGTCTGTATCGACCGACGTCCAACATTGGGTCTGCGCCACGCACAGACACAATTTCGGGCAGTCACGAGGCATTTGAGGCTGTTACAGAAGAGATACAGCCAACTTTGGCTTTCAATGTGGATTTCGAAGGGATAGGCATATCCCTCATCAATCGGAGAATTGTAGAAGTGGTATACCTGTCTTTGGAGAAGCTGAACTTCGAATATTCTAGTAGTTCCGTTGCGCAAGCTGTGAACGTTTCATGTGGGAGCCTACAGATCGACAACCAGTTGCATGATGCCATTTTCCCCGTGCTCCTTCAACCGACACCTATACCGAAGGAGGCAACTGATGTCGCTGCCTTGCCGACTATACAAGGCTCGGTTATTTGGTTGAATGATCAAGGTTAGAGCTTTTCTTGTCAATTGTGCGTTTTATCACTGATTAACATGACCCTAGAGCATGGGGTTCTTTTTATCAAGTATTGCTCCATCCTTTTGCAAGCCTTAACGATTGAGGCGGATGAGGACTTCCTGTTCGCTTTGTACGACTTAAGTCAAATCAAGGGTGCTTCCTGGGAGGAGGGACAGGAAGAGTAAGTTTGTTATATTTTCTGTGGCTCATTGGCTTGACTGTTGTATCTACTCAGCGTGCTCATTGAGCATCCTGAAGAAATCCCTGAACCCGAGACAATGACAAGTGGCCAAGATCTCTACTTCGAGGTTTTGGAACTCCAACCTATCAGTTTGTCTCTTTCCTTTATGCGTACTGAAAGAGTTAGCGGAGAAGACAAGTAAGTCGAATAAAGATCTCAATCTTCATCAATTCTGACAACATGCACGCAGGCTCAGTATCCGCAATCCCTTGGCTATCATCGTCAATGCTTTGACCATGGCCGTTGGCAATGTTAACGATGCTCTACTCGAAATGAACGCCCTTGCGATCAAAGATATGCGACTGACAATGCCTGATTTACAAGCCCGGGTCACTTACCACTACCGCCAAGAAGTCCTGCGGCAATTGTATCGCATCCTCGGCTCCGCAGATTTCATCGGAAACCCTGTTGGTTTGTTCACGAATGTCAGTTCTGGCGTGGCAGACATATTCTATGAACCTTTCAATGGCGTCGTAATGCACGGCAATCGTGAGTTGGGCATAGGGATCGCAAAGGTCTGACGGTGATTTTGAAAGTGTTATCACCTACTAATGCACTGCGATCAGGGCGCGGCCAGCTTTGTGAAGAAGACAGTTTTCGGCGTGACGGATAGTATGACCAAGGTGACAAGTAGTATCGGGAAAGGTAAGTTTCGAGTGCATGATCAAGGCCTCGAAACCGCTTTATCAATACAATTACAGGTATTTCGGCCGCTACGCTAGATTCCGAGTACCAAAAGCGACGGAGGATCACGCAACGGAGGAATAAACCGCGACATGCTATGTATGACTTTTGGAATCGTGATGCTACAGGACTAATTACTAACAATTACTGATCGTCGACATCAGCTACGGCGTAACGGCAGGAGCAGAAGCATTTGCAAGTAGTATAGCGAGTGGTATGGAGGGGGTGGTCGTAAGTTTCCCTTCACGATTACATGTTAGCTCGATTATTCATATATATGAATTACTAGATGAAGCCTATCGAGGGTGCTGAAACTGAGGGAGCTTTGGGCTTCTTTAAAGGTGTAGGGAAGGGTTTGGTCGGGTAAGTTTTATCTGCTCTTAGAATGGCGATTGGTTTATCTAAAACTGGTCATGAGCAGCGCTGTGACCAAGCCTGTCGTTGGAGTGTTCGATCTGGCGTCCAATCTCACAGAAGGTGAGAAATTAAATCAGGTTTTTATCGAATAACTCGGCTGAAGGTCGACCTTTTAGGCGTGCGCAACACAACTATGGTATTCGATAATCCTGCTCGAGAGCGTGTGCGATTGGTGAGTTTGATTTCGTTGAATGTCCATGAGCACAAACTCAAAGGATATGTAAAGCCTCGTCTCACCCCTGCAGATGCTGTCCTCTCCGTAAGATCCCCGTTTGTCGCTGAGATATTACGAAGGCACTGACTGTATTTAAAGGCTTACTCCGATCGGGAAGCACTTGGTCAATATTGGATGAAAGATCTCGAGAATGGCGCATACAGGCAGGAGTCATACGTAGCGCATATAAGTACGGGATTGATCGGCTCTTTCGTGCAGACTCGTTGCTGAGGCGCGTATTATACAGATCTTCTGCACAACGACGGCGTAGTTCTCTTGACCGCGACACGCGTCATATCTTTCTACACGGCAAGGCTGCGGCTGGAATGGGAGCTGGCATTTACTGCCGTTTCGGGTGTGACCATTGAGAATTCAGGAATTCGGTTTGCTCACAAAGCGGGGAAGGATCAGGACAAGTTCGTTCGCATACCGGACAAATCGTCTCAGGCGTGGTTTTTCGGTCAGATCGCTTCGGTGGTCAAAGCATTCAATGCACGGAGAAGGATGGACTCTTAGCTTACTAGGTAGCTGACTATATACAGGGCGCGAGGCTATCTATGTGTACAATGCAGAATAGACAAATGTGGTATATAGCAGAGGCGGGGGAATACACAAGGAACGGCAATAACCCTGAGGGTATCCGACGACGGTAAGACTCTAAATCCGCTCTCCGTCGGTATAAGAGAAACGATTATGAAGGGACAAGATCCAAAGGTAGATAGAGGAAAGACAGACTAGAGCGAAAGCGTAGATTTTTACGCGATAAGTAGGATGATAAAGATGATGAGAGAACAGACAAAGACAAGTGCAAGAAAGACAGGAAAAAAAAGCTATTAAACACATCACTGAATGCCAGCAGCCACCCCGCGTGCCTGCGAGACGATGGTATCTTCACTGAACGTCGGGCTCGGCTGGGCGCCCTCCCCAGTGACGGTGGTCGCGACGCTCGACACCCGCTCTCTCCCCTTGACGGTGGGGAAGCTGCCAGGAGCCCGCACGCCGAACTCCTCCGAGCGATGGAAATCGCTGCTCGGGAGAGAGCTTGGCTGCCCCCCCTGGTCAAAATCGCCATAACTCTCCCTCGGGCTGGTCGAATACGCGCTCTGGAAGTCCGTGTCCGAGTCGTCCGTGGTGCCCGTCAGGGCGGGCGTCAGAGCCGGCGTCGACGGTATCAACACGGGTGGCGACACCGGTCTCATCGCGCTCAACGATACGCCAGAGGCGATCTTGCGCAGCGCGCCGGGCTCGTCCTGCGGCTCCCCCTCGGACGCCAAGTGCTCGTCCGGGATCTCGCCAGGAGCATCGGCNCCGGCGTTGGTCGGGGTTCTAGTGCCCGACGAGCTGTGGCGCAGCGAGATCGATTGTTGGCCGGTCGAAGGCTTTCTGGAACGCACGGCGCCGTTCTTCTTGTCGATGGTTGCGTCGCTGACATCGGAATGACGACCGGAGCTCTTGCGGCCAGCGGACGAGGCGGTACGGCTCCTGTTCCTCGCGGCCTTAGAAGGCGGCCTTCCGATCAACTTGGTTCCCTTGGACGAGCGAGAACGAACAGAGCCAGACAGTTTCGCCTCTGAGAGGTCGCTCTCGCTTTCTTGGCTAGACTGGTTCTTCCAGCTTCTCTCACTACGGTCGGCAAGGGCGCTCTCCAGCTGACGGGAAAGAAGGACTGTTCAGACACAATGCACTCCGAGGGTGATACGACGTAGAGCAGATACCTTCTGTTGGATCTCGAGGACCTTGCGGGCGATCTTGTCGCTCCTCTCGCTGATCCCCTCGTCGACCGCGGTCATGCCGTCGTCCCGATGCTCCGTAGCATGAACCGAGAACCTCTTCTTCTTGCTCGGCGACATCGGCGCCTCCTGCTCCAACTCCTCCTCCGCCTCCTCAATCACCGGACCCTTCGTCAGGTCGGTCTTCACCACGACGTCGTCGTCGGTATGGCCGTCGTACGACTCTGCCAGCGTGGACTCGGTGCCGAAGGACCTCAGCTGCTTGTTTCTGCTGGCGGCGTCGCTGGGCCGGCGAGACGAGACGCGGCTGGCAGAGCGAGAGTCCGAGTAGTCCGAGTCGTCGATGTCGACGGCCATGGAAGCCAACGCCTTCTCGATCTGAGCTTCTACCTCCGCCACCATAGCAGCGCGCTCAATCTCCATGGCCTCCATGGTGTCCCTCATCTTCTGCAACTCGACGAGGGCGTCCTTGTGCGCATGCTCGGTATCCTTCAGCTCTACACATACATCAGAATCATGCATCAGCGTCGGCGATCCATTCAGAGTGTCAGATAAAGATTCAACGTGATACGCACGATTTTGCAGCTTGGTCTTCTCCACGGCCGTCATCGTCACCAAGCCACTCAGCCGCCTCGTCTCCCTCTGCTCCCTATTGATCTTCGAGCGCAGATCGTTGGCCTCCAGGCTCAACTTCTCCGCGTACTGCTCAAATGTGACGAACTTGTCCCTCCACAGGTCGCTTTCCGTCATCAAGAAGTTCAACCGCCTGGACAGCCGTCCGATCTTCGTCTCGAGGTCGTCTCGCGCGTCGACAAAACGCGGTCGCGCGCTTGCGGATGGACAGCTGGATGTGCTGCTCCGCGACGGTCAGCTGCGGCGGGCTCCGGACGGCACCAAACGAGCTGATCCGCTTCAGCAACGACGGCTTCTTGAACTTGTCCTGCAGCACCGCGTCGAACGCCTGGATGATCCGCGTCGAGTGCCACCATTCTGGAGGCTTGATGGTGTCCGCGACGGCAGCAGACGAGGCACCGCGCTTGGCCTGGATCTTGCACACGGGCCTGAAGCGACCTGCGGGGAAAGCCTCCTTGAATTCACTGTACAAGACAAACCTGATCAGCATCGTGCGACCTATTACAGAAAGCATGAACTGTATCCGACCTCGGCACGGAGTGATCGGGATGGTAATGGGGCGAGTCGATGGCTGCCAGGAGCTTCTGGCGATATTTCTCCCTTTGTTGCTTCGTAGATACAATGCCTGGGGGCGGTGAAGCGCAGTTCCTGCTCGAACAAGCGCGTCAGCATCCATCGATGTGCGTAGGCTTTATGCTTACAGGTAGTTGATGTCCCTGTAGACGACACTGTCAGCGTCTTGTTTGGAAACGATAATACGAGGTTACTTACAGATCGCAAATGCAGACTTCCGGAACTGGCCTGACGCTGTATCTTGCCTCAGTGGCGAGACCCATGATCCAAGGGCCGGGATCGTCGATATAGATTTTGGCATCCCGCGAATGCACCGCCTGCAGAGCGATGCCGCTCCATCCCCGCAGCTCAACGAGGTATTTGATCGTCGAAACCGCAATCTGGCAACATCGTGAGATAAGAAACCAAGAACCAGGAATATGCGGAACAGAGGCAGTGTGGAACGCACCCCAAGCATGGCAGGATGCCGCGAGAAGAACAACACACGACCCGTTGGCGCGAGGGCAATCTGCGGGGTAACGGGACATCAGCATCAGCGCGCAACGCGGCATCGCGACTGGGGAACATCCGACCAACCTCACAGATCGTCAAGATGTGATCAAGGTTGAGCGCCTTGAACAAAGGCCACATGGTAAAGTTGATGTCCACCAAACCGCGCCCAAAGTCCAGCCCGCCGGGGAAGCGCGCGATGACCTCCAGGCTGGTGTCGGGACTGCTGGGACCGGCGCCGCCGTCGGTCTTGACGGTCGCCGACGCGTCGAGCTTGATGAGGTCGCCCGCGCGGGGAGCCGGATGGGAGAGGATCTTGGAGATTTGGAGCGTGTGAGACTGCACATCTTTCGAGAACCGCGCCCACGACAGGGTCAAGTAGTCGCGCATGAGGTCATAGACAGGGTGGCGGGACACGAGCGCTGCAGATGCATCAATTTCGGTTCAAGCGTCAAAAGAAAGCAGGAACATACTCAGGGCATACGGGAGCCAGAAGACGGTATCTCCGGGCAGAAAGAGCGTGCTCTCGCCCGGATTATGCCCGTTGACGGTGCTCGCAACCTCAAAATCGCTCTCACTCATCGCGCCGTCGGTCTCCACATCCATGTCGGTGTCCGCGTCGGTCGAGAGCCCATTCGCGCCCCACGGCCCACGGGCACTGCGCCTCGCACTTCGACGTGCTTGGAGCGTCGGATCGGCGCCCGAGGCACCGGCCGCGTCTGCGCGAAGGTTTTTGAGACGTGCGGTCACCAGGCTCTGCGCGGATTCTTTCCGCGAGCGTCCTGCTTCGAGGGTGCGGCGGATCGCAGCGCTGCGTTCGGCATCGGCATGGGACCATACGGTGAGGCAGACGCCGTGATAGGTGACGGTGCTCCCTGGGCCTTCATTTGCGGTGCCGTTACCGCCGCTAGTGCCTGGTGCGCCGGCAGAAGACGATGTGCCTGGTGGGAAGAGACCTGCGGGGCCCAAGTAGGCTGATGAAGGGCGTGCGTTGAGATAAGGATCATAATAGGGATAGAGAGAGCCTGAGGTGGAGTTTGGGCGCATTTCGGAGGCGGTGGTGGTTGTCAGGACCGAAGAGCGTAAGAGGGCGCTTGAAGATGACGGATGGAGAGGGGTCGAAGGAGCGGGAAGGGTGAAAGAGAACGTGTGTACGGTCGACGCGGGCTGCAGCGTCGACGCGATGATTTCAACTTCGCGTGTAAAGGAGAGCTGAGAATGACCGTGAGTAACGTGCGCAACGTGGGGACGAAAGACGTACTTTGAGAGCCTTGGAGAGCATCTTGGCGACTTCGTGCTTGGAGAGTGCGCCGGCGCCCTTGAGGATCTCAATCTCACCCTTGCCTCTCTTCTTCTTCTTGCCGCCGCCGGCTCCAGGACTGACGGTGCTGCCAAGGACCTCAGCCCTCCACCAGCGGTTGACGGCGCCCTCGGTGTGGGCGAGGCCGAGGATGGAGTCGGGGTCGGCGAGAGTCCATGTATGCGGTGCTTTTGGCAGACCAGAGACAACATAGAGAGAGGTGAGAGGAAGAGAGGGAGTGAATGGGGTGGGGGCAGGGGCATCGCGGGCAGAGCGCGTGGAGACTATGGAAGTGCGGGTAGAAGCCGGTATGGGTTCCATAGAGCGACGGTGCTGGATGCCGAGGATGCGAGAGGCCTTGTCTGAGCGAGGCGAACCGAGCTGTTGTGTTGTGGGAGACGGGGGGGGACACGTTGATGTACTCAAGGTCTTCTGCGAGATGGTCGTCGTGTTGAGGGAGTTGTTGTTTTGAGTTGTCAGAGGCCAGGTGGAGTACCGCGGGGATCTGAACCACGACAGCTCCCGCCGCCGTATGAGCTTCGGCGCTCACCGTCCGCACACTTCTCGACGTCGCAATCGACCGCACACTCAACACCGAGCCTGTCCTCTTCGTCGTCCCCAACGCGCTGCTCGTCGTCGCCGTCCCCTCCGGCGTTGCCTTTTTGGCTCCTCCAGGAACAGGTACGCCGCCTGACGCCTGCACTCCGCTCGGTCGACGGGCCAGCATGGCAGCTGGAGAAATACAATAAAAAAGGGGGAAAGGAGCGACGAGATTAACCAGAGAGACTACAAGGTAATAAACCACCGAGATGAAGGACCATCGCCTACAGAGCATGCGCAGAGGTCGCGTTCCTCCAAACAAATATAATAATCCCCTGATCGCGTGTGTCGCTTCTAGATCTCGCTTTTTTCCCATATATTGTTTCTCTCTCGCCCTTCTTCACCCAAACCACCTTCTTTCTCCCAGCGCCCAGCTTATCTGGCCCTCTTCCAGTTTTTTCCAGTAAAATAACCACTTGAGCTGCTCGTCGGTCAGACACTTTCCAGTCTCCAGCGGTTTGATAAGTCAACTGTCAGATGCCAAGTACAGCTCCGCGCCGTCCTGTCGGGTACGCCGTTCCATTTTTCTTCGTCACCTCCTGGATCCTCCTGACCTCTCTACCTCCAAATACTGTACGTGTATCAGTCAATCTCTCAGATACCTCACGCCCACAGCTGACAGTATCTTTCCCATATCGTCTGTCAGTCCATCAGAAAACATCGATGGAGGACAATGAAATATGATCCCAGCTCCACCACACCTTCTGGCACTCCGGAGGGGCTAACCGCAATGGCGGGTGAAGGCTTCACCGCGTCTAAGATACCAAACCACACACCAAAAAGTTCTGACACCTTCCATGCGTTGCCGTCTTGCAACAGGATTGCAGACCCATACATAACCAAGTGCCTGAGTGTACTTACATACTCGTCAAAAATTCGTCCGTCACCTCCACTAGCCATGTTCCCTGCACCATCCGCCACCATAAATACAACAAACGTGCCGTCCACGTCCCCGCTCGCTCTACCGGTCCGTGAAAAGCGTCTACTCGCGCACAACGAACCTCCTCAACCATCTCCAGCGGCCTTTCGGATTCCATCCACCCTCTTGCACCCCTCTCTCCTCATCCCGCAGTCGTCCATCCTCCACCCGCCTATCAGAATCTCGCACATCAGCGTTCACATCCCCCTCGCTCACCGTCCTCCTCATCTGCATCCTCCTCACCAGGTCTCCCCACCTCGACCCACTGGCACTCGTGTTCCCACTCACCCTTCTCCTCCGCTCGCGCGGAACCAATGCGAATCCGGGACTGACAGGTGACAGTCCAATCGAGAACCCCGTCGTGGGCGGCGGCGACAGCGTGTGCTCCGCGCCAATCGTAGGNCGCCGCCGTCGAGCCCGCGCGCTCCCTGGCGACAGCAACATAGATCCCGCTGGCGCGTGACCGTCCGCGACGGGCGACAGTGGGGGTGTGCTCGGGATGCGATCGTGGGGATGCGCCATCGACTCTGATACTGTCTGTCGCTCGAGCTGAACCGGGCCATGGCGGATTCGCGCTTCCTGTTGTGGAACCGGCAAAGCGGAAGATGACAACTGCAAGGGCTCCTCGATGACGATGATGGGTTGAATCGACTCGACGACGACTGTCTCGTCCTGTTCTTCCTCGTCCTCGTTCCACGTCCCGACGTCCACCCCCGGTCCAGCATGGAAACTGACAACCCATACACCCCCGAGCAGGATCACGATACCCGTGATCACGAGCAACAGATGGGACGTCGGAAGGAGAGAGATTTGATCAAAATATACCAGTCCGTTGACGATCGAAGATAAATTGTAAAAGCAAAATGCCACTAAACCGGCGATCACCATTTAGCCATCGGTTAGACTAGAGATCAGATGGTTTCAGGACACTTACAAGGACAGACGATGGTCGGATCGGCCAAAATGAGTGCTTTGTGGAGATACCACAGCTGAAGGAGCGCGAACGCGACCAGGCCGAGCAGCAGCATCCATGCCTGCCAGCGCCAGAATTGGTTGTCACCGCCGATCGTCAGCAGCAAGAGCTCTACGCCCGACTTGGCAAATAGGAGACACATCCCGGACAAGATACCCGACGTTGACGCGTAAGAAAGGGAGAGAAAGAGCGGTGTTCGCGACGGTCGGACATGGACGATGGCAACCTCGCGAGGGGATGAAGTCGAAGATGCTGGAGATCGCAGTGGTTTCCGATCGAGAAGGGGTGTTCGTTCCGTTGTAAGGTCCGTGCTGGAATTCGTGGACAGAAATAGGGGCGAGAGCGATGGAGAAATAGGAAGATCGCGCAGACGACGCTTGTACGAAAATTCGCAGATGTGAGTCTGTAAAGAACAACATTCCGTCATTACATGAGATTAGGATGACTGTGAAGATCGACTTACGACGGCAAGGCAGACCACAACTGCGAATCCTAAAAGAGAGAAGTACGCGACGAAGGCTGGACGTCGGAAGAGCACGAGGAGATCCTCAAGAGAGTGCGTCGGCTCGGGCACTATGCCAAAGTACGCAATGAGGACCGCGCCTCCGGCGATGAGCAATGTGCCCAGGATCATCCACGGAGAAAATACATCGCCCAAAAGAAGTCGGGCGAAGAAGGCGTTCCAGAGGAGCGAGACGGCACCTAGGGGTGCGAGAATCACGACGGGCAGGGATGCGATTTGAAATAGGGAGCCGAGGATGTTGGAGGAGATGAAGATGGCTGGTGAGAGAAAAATGTAGAAATTGTATCAAATGCAGCAGCGATCCATGATTGACGAATACATACTGAACCCGAGCAACCACAGCCTGAGACAAGAGCACCAAGAGCGGCGGCGGCGGCGGCAATGTCAGAGCGACACAGGACCGCACAAGAACTGGCACTTACGGTCTACGGTGTTCGACCTTCTGCTCACCCTCGGGCAAAGCTTGATTCACTACATGGCTCTTTGCGCTGTATCGTCAGGCCCAAGGACTGCACGCACGACGCGAGCAAGCCAATGATGATCCCAGCCGCAACAGAGATGCGTGCACCGCTCATGGCGAGGACCAATTGCGGTCAAACAGAAGAGAAGGGAAACGTCGTCGTCTAGATCGATCTAGGTTGTGCTTTTCGCTTGCTCGAAAAGCGAGAAAAAGAGGGACGGAAGGGGGAGAAGGGTAGGTTGGCGGCAGGACTCGAAGCTGTTGCATGTTTGGTGCAACGACGGCAAGGTAGCACGGTTCCCCGTCTTCGGCGATGCCCGAGTTGCCTCATTCGTGCATCCCGGCGGTAAAGCTGGCCACGCTTGTTCAAGCTAACGAAATACCACATCCTCACACAACTTTAGTACGCGTTCACCAAACAATGCCTCGCGTGGAGGAGCATATGCAGGAAATTCTTGAAAAGCCTTTTGGACCTTACCTCGACTCTGAACTTCTCGATAAAAAATGCGACACGACACCCAAGAATATCCTTCAACTCGATAGTGTCCTTCTCGAGTGCGGCGGCAAAGCGACTGGGTGAGGACGTCTTCTTCTCCCCCCAAACCTCCACTGACTTTTCTCCCATTCATAGATTAGACCAGACCGAGCTAGTAGTCAGACCCCCACCAATCCACATCCAGCGCATGCCGCCGCTGCCATCGCGCGCCCCCATCCGCTTCCGCGGGATTCTCACCATCAATGCACTCTCTCAACTTACGCCATGGGCTATAGAACAGATATCGAAAGAACTGAGCGAACGTCAGACGCAAGCTCAGATACGCGGGGAAAAGGGCGTGCGCAGCGTCGTGTATAATCTACAGGCGCTTTACAATGACAAAGGGAAAGCGATCGAGGGCGGATATAAGGTCAAGGTGTGGGTGCAAGGAGTGAAGGGGCTGTCTGCTGTGTATCTGACCTGTGAGTGTTTCGACAACGCGTCTTGTTTGTGAAATCAGCCTGAATGCATGCAATGCAGCTAAATTGGTTCCGAAAGGATTACTGCTACATACGGTGGACGAGTAAGGCATCATCAGAGTTCCTCAATCTCTGCTCTGGCGTTAACCTTCTGGCTCGTCTAGGTATCGGAAATATGAAGTTATAGGCTTTGACATCGAGACCTATGAGCTCTCTAGATCCTACCTCGGTCGGTACGAAGTCCTTGCCGTCATGGAGAAGATCTGCAACGGAAACGACACGCCCATCGAAGAGCGCACCCCAGAGTGGTTTGTTACCCAATACCTTCGCAGCTACGCGTATCCCGTGCGAAGTCGCTGGTGCAGGCTTTTGTACGACGATGGCGCGGAAAGCTCGGACGAAGGCGAGACCGCTCGCCCACCGCCAGAAGTGCGCGAAGACATCGAATCTGCACCGCGTGCGGGCCGTCTTACCCACCGCCCGAGACATCTACGTCCGATCCACCGCGCAGAAATACGGTCCGTATTCGCGTCGGTCGTGGAATTCATCCTGGCAGAACAGGCTGACCGCTCGCGCAACAAAATGATCAACATGGACGCGTGGCATGCTTGGAAAAGCAAGGTCGAGGTAGGGCGGCGCAATGCACTGCGGCACTATCCTCCCATCCGCTGGGGCGTACGGGATTTCTACGTCGATGAGGTCGCGGAAGACGACTCTGGTGTCGAGAATGCCATCGTGGGGACCGAGCTTGAGCCGCCGAGGAAACAACTTTGGAAGGGGAAGTCAAAATCAAAGTCGAAGGTGAGGGCTGACACAGCAAGTGACGATGCCACTCTCGTTGGATCTACTCCCAGATTGTCGTCGGTCGCAAGCACAGTTGTGGCGAAGACCAAAGGGAAAGGTAAGAAGGGTACGGGCAGGGCACGAAGATCCCGCATCATTGATAGTAGCGATGAATATTCGCCCGTAGAGTCAAAGGTGCTCCCAGTGCTCCCTTTGGTCGATAGCAAACCCGTGGCAAGGCCGCCACTGTCAAAGGAAATTGCCACGAAAGAGACAAAGCGCGATCCAGCTAAAATTGTGAAACCAGTGCGTGTCTGCTTTTGTTCAGATGTTCCGGCATGGCAAACGGCTCCCTTAAATACCTAGCCTCCTCTGCCCATGTCCATCCTAGCACGACCTATCGAGGACGAAGAGATGCCGAACCAGCACGTATACGACTCGGACTTTTCTACAGCATCGACGCCACCCGCCTCGCCTTCATCTACGTCCTCGCCTCCGCGCACACCCAGCATTCCCGACCCTGAGATCCTAAGTACTATCCCACGGGAAATCTTCCAAGCGCCACAGATAGCTTGCGATGGCAAGTGGGTGTGTCCGGTCGGCGATTGCAGATACAAAATCGACCTGTTCCATCCGACCACCGAGAACGTCAGCGTGTTGCCGCGCGACGAAAAATATTTTCTTGCCAGGCAAAAGTTCTCTCTGGCAGACCCTCGGGTGCAGGAGATTTTCTACGACATGGTGAGCCCTCATTATGAAGGGCATGTCGAGCAACTCGGTATACGATGGGTGAGGAACCCAAACGGTGGGCCGGTGAGGGCGATTTGCTTTTGTTTTTGTGAGCGAGAAATTGACACCGGAATTTTGACGTGCAGGATGATTTCCAGTGGATCGATCCGAAACATCACAAGCCGTGGCCGCCCAAAGAATGGACGATGTCCAGGGCAAAGGGACATAGTGAACCGTCGGGCTCGCGGGTGCGGGTGAAACAAGAGGAGGCGTGAAATCTATGTATCAATTGTAGTGTAATAGAATTGACGGATTATCTGTGAGCTGTTTGTGTTGGAGCCCGGCCTGCACAACGCCAAAGGCCGCGACGCGCGCGAGTGGAATGACGTCACGCGTTTGCGTTGGCCAGAAAAGGCAGTCGAGACGTCAAGAGAGTTCTTCGTCTTTCTGGTCTCGTCCTGTCTCGTCTCGGTTTTCTCTCAGGGGCTTCCCTGGGCTTCCGCATCATACCGCGTGCCGGAACCAGTTGACGTCCATGATCCTATAAAGCTCCCTCTGTTCGTCATCTCAACACATAGACCGTCTCTTACTCGACTCAACTTTTCATGGCTTCGCCAGAATTCACTGACAAGACATCCGAGACTCTTGCGGCTTCTATCCAGCTTGCAAAGGATTATTCCAACTCACAAGGTACGTCGATATTTCATTCGTCTGTGTGGGAGAGCCCGTGTATTTACCCCCCTTTTCACAGTATACCCCGCACACATAGCCTTCGTCCTCCTTAACGAAGGTGCAGGCGATACCAATGCACCAGGAGGCGTCGCCCATGCTCAGACGCCTCTCTTTGCTTCCGTCATCCAGAAAGCCGGCGGAGACCCAGTGAGTGTTTCTCTTGAGATCTGATTGACTCGACTTGCGCGACTCACCCATGATTTCTAGCAAGTCGTAAAACGCGCGGTTCAGCGAATCATTGTCCACTTCCCCGCGCAATCCCCCGCTCCAGATGATGCCTCTTTCTCATCCGAATCGTTACGCGTCATCCGCGATGCGCAGTCCTTGCAGAAGACGATGCACGATTCCTTCGTCGCTCAAGACCATCTCCTCTTGGCTCTCATCAAGTCACCCTCTCTCGCGGCCGTCCTCAAAGAGGCCGGTCTCACAGAGGCCACTCTGAAGACAGCGATTGAACAGCTCCGAGGTAATAGGAGGGTAGAGAGTCGGACCGCAGAGCAGGGGTTCGATGCGCTCAACAAGTATGCTGTGGACTTGACCGCTCTTGCGGAGGAGGGCAAGATCGATCCTGTGATCGGGCGGGACAATGAGATCCGTCGAGTCATCCGTATCTTGTGCCGAAGGTATGTCCATCTTTGAAATCCAACCTTCATCAGATCGTTCAGAAAGCTGACTTTGTCATTGCAGAACAAAGAACAACCCCGTCCTCATTGGCGAGCCAGGAGTCGGCAAAACAGCCATCGCTGAGGGTCTCGCGCAGCGTATCGTGAACCGCGATGTCCCCGCCTCCCTCATCGCCCGTCTCTATTCTCTGGACATGGGTGCGCTCATGGCCGGCGCCAAGTACAAGGGCGAGTACGAGGAGCGTGTCAAGGCTGTGCTCAACGAGGTCGAGAAGTCCGCGGATGAAGGTGGAACAGGCGTCATTCTCTTTATCGATGAGCTCCACCTCATCATGGCTGGCAAGGGCTCTGAGGGTGGAGGTATGGACGCTGCTAACCTGTTCAAGCCGCTGCTGGCTCGTGGAAAGCTGCGTTGCATCGGCGCGACGACATTGGCCGAGTACAGGAAATATATCGAGACCGACGCTGCTCTTGAGCGGCGGTTCGCACAGGTGATCGTCAACGAGCCAACGGTTCCCGAGACGATTAGCATACTTCGGTGAGTGTTTTTATTATTATTTGGTCGCCAATGACATAAGTATACTAAACTTTGAACGCTGTAGTGGTATTCGGGAAAAATACGAAGTACATCACGGTGTGCGGATCCTTGATGGTGCTCTGATCCAAGCGGCAACGCTGGCTCGTCGGTACCTCACTTCAAGGCGATTGCCAGATGCTGCCATTGATCTGGTGGATGAAGCTTGTGCCAGGTGAGTTGCTTCTGTCTTAGGCAGTCCACGCATGTAGCTAACTGACTTTTGACAGTGTGCGTGTGACGCGCGAAACGGCTCCTGAAGCCATCGACAAGCTCCAACGGCGCAAGCTCGAGCTTGAAGTCGAGATCCATGCGCTCGAGCGAGAGAAGGACGAGGCGTCGAAGGAACGGTTGAAAGTCGCGCGCAAGACAATCGCACAAGTCGAAGAGGAGCTCAACCCGATGCTTGCTGCGTACGAGCACGAAAAGTCTAGAGGCGAAGAAGTTAACCAAATGCGTAAGAAGATTGATGAGCTGAAGGCCAAGGCGGAAGAGGCCGAGAGAAGGTGAGACTTTATCGTTCACCTTTCTGGAAGCTATGGTACTGATCATAAAAATAGATATGACCTCGCCACCGCATCTGATTTGCGTTACTATGCCCTACCTGACCTTCAGAGCCGCCTTGATAAACTCGTTGCTAAGAAGGCAGAAGAGGAAGCTGCTGCAGGTGGTGGCACTGACACCGTCACGCCAGAACAGATTGCCGAGATCGTCGCCCGCTGGACATCCATACCCGTGACGAGGCTCATGTCGACAGAGAAGGATAAGCTGTTACGGATGGAGAGGATTCTATCAGAAAGCGTCGTCGGTCAACCCGAGGCCGTCAAGGCTGTCGCCAACGCCATCCGGCTGTCAAGAAGTGGTTTGGGCAATGCTCAAAGACCGATTGCCAGTTTCTTGATGGCCGGTCCTTCAGGGACGGGTAAGACGCTGCTAAGCAAGACGGTGAGCATCATCTTTTTAGATAGTTTAGACGACAAGACGCTGACCGTCGATTTGATTTCAGCTTGCTACCCTCCTGTTCGATTCACCTGACGCGATGATCCGTATCGACGCTTCTGAGTACTCTGAAAAGCACTCCATCTCCCGTCTGATCGGTGCTCCGCCAGGATACGTCGGCCACGATCAAGGTGGACAGCTCACCGAGTACGTGCGGCGCAAGCCGTACAGCATCATTCTTATTGATGAGATTGAAAAGGCCGCGCGGGAATTCGTCACGCTGTTCCTGCAAGTCCTCGACGATGGTCGTCTGACCGATGGCCAAGGCCGTGTCGTCGACTTCCGCAATACGGTGATCGTGATGACGAGTAATCTCGGCGCCGTGTTCTTGAACGAGATGGGCGAGGGGCCAGTGACAAAGGAGACGAGGGATCTCGTGATGGGCTCCATTCAGGCGCACTTCCCGCCCGAGTTCATTAACCGTATTGACGAGATCGTCATCTTCGTGAGTAGTCTGTCGTCGACATTTTACATTTCAGGTTCTGACCATCTTTCTACAGCGCACACTGTCACGGAGAAACGTGATGAAGATCATCGAACTGCGACTGGCCGAGGTCCAGCAGCGACTGGCAGAACGGAAGATGACCCTCGAGATTGACGACGAGGCGAAGAATTACCTCGTCTCGATCGGCTACTCGCCAACCTACGGCGCGCGTCCGCTCAACCGCGCCATCCAAACCGAGCTGCTCAACCCGTTGTCCGTCATGCTCCTTTCCGACCGCGTGCGCGACGGCGAGTTCGTGCGCGTCGGCTTTGATGGGCCCCGTAACCGCCTGCGCATTTATCCTAACCATGAAGGCAGGCCTGATGTGGATCAGATGGAGGTGGATGAAGAGGATGAAGAGATTGAGATTGAGGAGATGGATTGAGGACGTTGATGTATTGTTTCTCTGTCTGGCACCATCGCTTCAAGTGGACTTTTTTGCATTGTACACTGTATTGTAGCGCTTAGCATCTGTATTTTAGAACCGCAATATCTAATTTTCTCTCTCTTTTTCTAAGACTTCTCCTCCTCAGATTGGAAGCAGCTTTTTAGTACAAAAGAATTTGAGTCTCGAGGCGAACTGACTCTTGCCTCCGAAGGGTTCCGAATCAAGTTCAGCGGCGAAGTCTGTTTTTCCCACAGTCGAAGACATCCGCCACCAGCAGCCGCCAACGTCCTCGACGACGACCCATATCACCCNACCCACCATGCTNTCCTCCCGCNTCGCCGCCCGCATGCGCCTCGCGCCGCGGCGTCTCTTCACCCGTGCCAAATCCAACACGCACTCCACCTCCCAACCCGCACCGACGTCGAGTACGCCCGCCCCTGTGTCCGCGCAGGCCCCGAATTACCCTACCACCTGGTCAACGGACCAGAACCCGCGTCCGATGGGCACAACGGGCCCGCGTTTCGAGCAGACGATCATGGAGCTGCAACCCCAGCCGTTGAGCGCTATGGAGATGATCGCGAACGAGCCCGTGAGGCTCGTTCATGGGCGGAAAGCCGTGTGCGATGGCGGTGCGTCGCTCGTTCTACCTTATCCATCTCCCTTTCCCTCCCCTTTCCAAGCTCTGATTCGGTTCTTATGAATTCTGTTGGGGTTGTTTCTTTTGCTTTTTGTTTGTTGGTCGGAATGGGGAATGCAGGCATGGGTCCGTTGGGGCATCCGAAGATCTTCATCAACTTGGTACGTCGTTCATTTTCGGTCATCCTAACTCGTCGACGCGTCCTCACCTTTTATTTTCATCCGTTCGTTCCGCCTGCGAATGTGTAGGATCAACCTGGACCGAAAGCGTGCGGGTAAGCCCTCATTCCGCCGTCGTTGCCATCCTCCTCCCCAACCTTCCCTCTATCTCCGTCTCTACGAACTGAGCTGAGCTGAGTCGTCTCCTCTCCGTCCGGCTGCGCAGATACTGGTGAGTACTTCCCCCATTCATGCCCCAAACCCACTCCGATTCGTTCACCGTTCGTCATCCATCTCACGACTTTCGTTCTCACCGTATCTACATAGCGGCATCCGCTTCGAACAGGCGCCTCACCACGGACACGAGCACTGACGGCGACCGGATCCACGGATGTGTGTGCTTGCTTCCCCCATGTACTCATTCATCGAACGCGTCAACGCACCTCCCCAACCACACCCACACCCACACCCTCCGATTCTTTATTCCTTCTCGCACCCCCAATAACATAACATGACACATTACACAATACACGCGATTTTCCCAACGTGCGCAGAACTCAATGAACATTGAAACCTCAACACGCTTCCTGCGGCCTTTTTCTTCTTCTTTCTTCTTCCTGCTTCTCTCTCCTTCCCCATGTACAACATCCCCTCTTCCACCAACCCGTCGAATTCGGGGGTGGGTACGGTCAGATGACGACCACGCGACGACGCCGCGCGTGTCGTCCGTCGTAATACAACCGCGCGAAGGTGTGTCAAGAGGCTCGACGCGCGGTTCGCGCTTGTGTAGCCCCGCGCGCTTCCTCCACATACGTACGCATGTCCTTCTCAGAATTCCAGAGGCCAAGGTGAGGTTCCGAGATGTGGGCATATGCAGTGCATCGTGTTCGAGTCGAGCCCGCTCGCGCCGAGCTTCTCATAGCCGCGTGATCATAACACTCGGCTGCTCGAGGGCACGAGCGCCCCCAAACAAGCCGCGTCCTCGCGTCATTGTCCATGTCCAACGTGTTTTTATCTCATCCAAGATCCTTGTATGTACTGACACCGCGTTATCGATGAAACTCGTCCTCGCTCCGGCGCGCTAACGAACTTGGGTGGTACTAAACGTATTTTTTCCATCCATTGCAAGCAATTGCGGTTGTCCGATGAAAGACGACGCGATACCCCGACGTTCCGCCGTCGGCGTGACGACGACGGCCAGGTTGGGGGGCTGGGGGGTAAACAAATAATACATGGTGTCTACGGACTTACTATAAGTACCTCGCCGCCACAGGTGAAGAAGAAGAAGAAAGGAAGGAAGGAAGGAAGGAAAAAGACAGGAAAGAGAGACAGAGAGAGACAGGAAACGAAGGAGAAAGAGTCGAACGAAAGGTGAGGAGGGCGCGGGTCGAACTAAGTAGAGGGTCTACAATATTATGGCACATGAGAAACAAATCGACGACGACAAAAAAAAAGGCCAACCGTTCCCGCCTGCCCGCCCGACAGACCGCGTGTGCAAAGGGGAAGGGTGGGAGGCGGGACTTATTATACGTTAACTGAATAACCTCCTGGGTCCGCTTGGGAAGAAAGTGAGGGAAGGGGGTGTCGAGTGCGAGGGCGAGGTGCGAAACGGGGCGGGGGGGGAGGAGTTAAATAATATGAAAGTGGGATGGACGGGATGAGAAGCGTTCGGTCAGTTAAAAGAGAGTGGATGTGCGTTTGCGTCAAAGTGCACTGTGCGAATGCGATTTCTTCGAATTTAGAGTGGGTGCTGTGGTCCGGACGAGAGAGAGAGAGAGAGATGGGAGGCGAGAGATGGATATGATGAGAGCAGCAAGAAACGGAAGAACAGAGGGAGAGAGAGAGCGTAGGAGCAGCAGAGTGATTAAATAGATGAAGGCAATGAGGAGGAAGGAACGTGTGCTTGCATCAGAACTGGTCCTCGTCGGGCGCGGTGAAAGACATGGGCGAGAGCGGCGGACAGTCCCGCTCTGCGATGGCCTCGATCTGAGAAAACGGCGGGAGCGACGGCGTGGTCGACGCCGGCGGTGGATCTCGACCCGACTTGAGCGACGGGAACGACGGCTGCGACAAATCCAAATCGGGTCAGATGAAGTTGACCCGGTGACCCAGAACGGAATCGCACTCACCACTTTGAAGATCGGGTTGATGGCCGACTTGGGCGCGTCCATGCCCGGACTCGCCGACAGCGCCCGCAGGTGCCCGCCGTACGCTGTCTGCTGTGCCGGTATGGCCAGCCGCGACGGCTGTGGCTGCTGCATCGTCACGTCCCCGCTCCCGCCCTCGCTCCCACTCCGCGGATGGACCGTCTGCCATGAACGCGACGGGGACAGCGTCAACGAGTGCATCGCCGGCGGCGAGCCCAACTCGGACGACATCGAGTTGGATGTCGTCGTCGTCGTCGTGTCCACCGACGCGCGCACGTTAAAGTCATTCACGAACTGCTGCTCAAACGACAGCGAGTTGGACGACCGCGCCGACACGGGAAAGTCGTCAAAGTGCCGCAACGACGAAGACGACGTCATGCGGTTGATCCCAAACATGCTCGGCCGGTGCTGCATCCGCGACGGCCCAGGATCGCTGTCGACCGTCGCAAACGAGATCGTCGACATGGGCCCGATGCTCTGCACGTCCGAGGACGACATCGAGTGGTCGTCGTCGTACTCGCGCCGCCGCGCCTTGGCCATGCGCTCGTCCCGGTGCCAGTCGTACGGCCCCGCCGCGGTCGCCCCCGCCGCCTTTCGTATCGCCCCGCCCGACGTCGCGCCCTTGNCCTTGTAATCGAGCGGATGCGTNCGGAAGTGCGGGTCGTGCTGCGCCACCAACGCGCCNGAGTGATTCCACTTCCACTCGAGCTCCGCTTGCGTGTGCGACTGCATCAGCACCTGGTTCCGTTTCTCCATGACCGCGCGCGCCTGGTCGCGCTGCGATTTCATCGCCAACGCGCGCCGCTGGAGCTCCGCTTCCTTCGCCATGCGCTCCGCCTCCTTCTTGATCTTCTTTGCGTCCTTCTGCGAGGGCGGCTCGATGACGACCGGCGGTTGCTCGGGGAGGGACCGGCTATCCGTGCTCGAGGACTGAGTTCGCTTGAGGGATGGCGTCGAGCTCGAAGACGCGACGTGCACTTCTTCCACGGGCGGGAGCACGTTTTGCTGCGCCTTGTCGCCGTGCCCGAACATGCCGCCCAGCCCGCCCCACTTGTGCTGCTTCCTGAACCCGAGCGAGCCAAGCTTGCCAAACTTGGTGCCCGACGGCGACAGATCGTGCACGACGTTGTTGGTCGTCTCCTGCATGGAATCCGTTTCCATCTGCGGTCGTGCTGGGTACTCCTGGGCCATGGGCGAGCGTTGAATATCCATGGGATGACCGTCGATCATGTATTCCTCGTTGATCTCCGAGTGCGGCGAGGTGACCATCGATTCCCATGTCGCCGGTGACTGTTCTGTGCTCTGATAGGAAGACACGGTGGAAATCGTGTTTGAGTGCTGTAGTTGGGGAGGCGGAGGGTGCGGGTGTAGGCCATCGGATGTGCGATGCGCGTTGGCGTATGGCACATCATGGCCATACTCTGAAGAATTGGGATAGAACGCGTGCCGATGGGATGCAGAAGCGTCGGGGATGTGCGGCGGTGAGTGCAGATGGGATGGAGGAAAACCGCGAGGGGAGGTGGGAGCGTGACCATTGTGGTGACCGGCAAGGATGGGGGCAGACGTAGAGACGGTGAGTGGTGGGGGTGGGGGATTGATGCGAGCCGTCGTCTCCAAAAGGTATGGGTGTTCGAGACACTGACGACTGGTAAGGCGCTCGTTGGGGTCGTACTTGAGCAGGTCGGCGATGCACTCGACGAGCTTGTGTGGTATGCTGCGGTCGAATAGTGAAAAGATGTCCTTGGGAGGGATCTGCACGTATACATAAAAAAAATTAAAATGCTTAAGACCCATCGACGAGAAAGCACGCGCACCTTTTGGAACGTCAGCCCTACGTTCTTCGCCAGCTTGATGCCCTTGCTCCACTTGCCACCCCCGATCCACTTGCCGCTCGCATCCCTGCCGTACTCATCGCTAGGATCGCCCAACACCTCTGTGATCTTCGACACCTGATCAAATTCGCCCTTGCCAGGAAAGAGCGGGCGGAGGTTGACGAGCTCGGCCATGATGGTGCCGAGGGCCCACATGTCGACGGGGTTGGAGTAGTCTTTGCTCTTGAGCAAGACTTCTGGCGCGCGATACCAGCGCGTGGACACGTACTCGGTGTACGGGGGTTTGCTCTTGGTCTCGCGGGCGAGGCCAAAGTCGGCGAGCTTGATGATGACGACGACATCCTTTTCTGGAGGGGCGTCGGGAGGGACGACGGGAGAAAGGTTTGGGTAGTCGTAGAGACCGGTGGTGGTGACGAGGACGTTCTCGGGTTTCATGTCGCGGTGAAAATAGCCCGATGCGTGAATGTGGTGGAGGCCAGCGACGATCTGGCGAAAGATGGAGGAGACGAGGCCACCCGCAAGAGGGCGACCCTTGCGGGCCTTGATGAGTTGAAAGAGGTGGCCTTCCATGGGCTCAAAAACAAAGTAGAGCTCCTTGGTCTGAGGGAGGAGAAACGAGTCGTAGAGGGGGATGATGTTTGGGTGCATGGGTATCGCACGCAATGCCTGCGGGAGTGTGAGGAAGGGAAGGCAGGGGCAGAGAAGAAGGGAAGAGGGGATGGACGTACCTCGAGCTCCTTGAGCTTTCTGCACTCGTCCCAACCGCCCTCCCACTTCTTTTTCATCCTCTTGACAGCGACGAGACGCTTGTTGGTATACTCTGGTCTCGCGCCAGCGCCGGACTGCATGGCGGAGAGGGGTGTATTGGGCGGTAGCGGCCCATGCCAATCGCAGAGCCAAACAGTGCCGAAAGAGCCATCACCGACGGCCTTGAGGGGGGTGAAGGAGCGGGTGGACGCTGTGAAGAGAGGGGTGGCATGAAGCGAAGGAACGGAGAAAAGGAGAGAGAAAAAAACGGACTGCTCTGGGAGTTGCCGTAATGGATGCCGTCCGAGGCGAGAGTGACGGAAGGGATTCCGAGAGCGACGAAGGGCTCTTTGGTTGAGGGGTGGGAGGAGCGAGTGGAGGGTGTGGGGAGACTCGGGGTGGAGGTGGAGGTGGAGGCGGGGACTGCGACCGCGTTGAGGGGGATGTGGGTGTAGGGAGGATGATGGGGCGAGGAGAGACGTTGTGGAGGAGGGAGCATGACACTGTCAGGACTGGCATTGCCCAAAGTCAGAAAGGAGGGACGTTCCAGGGTTGTAGTGGGTGGGGGTCAGAGGGACATGGACGGGGGAGAGAGAGAGCAAGCGCAAGACGAATGGAGGACGTCTCGAATCGAATGGAGCGGANGNNNNGNATNGNNNGAGCGGNNGCAGNNNCTNGCNTGNGCNNTNGCAGCNACTNGCCTNC
>SGPL01000001.1:75652-109672 GCA_004802705.1 Bondarzewia mesenterica
GCANNTCCTCTCCACATGGCTTCCCTCCGTCGCTCCCGACCNCCCCAGCGACGCCCGCTAGCTCAGATCACGCTCACCCTCTTTCTTTTTGCGATTGCCATAAANTAATATCGTACAGTCCCTTTTCTGTCTAGTACGGAACCTCGTTAAATAGTTTTGACACGCTCTCCCCGTAATGGCTTCGCCGGATCACCTCGCCAAGCACCGCCCCGATATCAATCACCTCTAGCTTTTTGCACCTCGCCTGGTTCTCGTGCTGCGGCAGCGTGTTCGTCACAACCAGCTTCTCCAGCGCGCTCCCCTCCACCGTCTCCAGCGCCTTCCCGCTCAGGATCCCGTGCGTCACGATCGCGTACGACTTGTCCACCCCCGCCTCCGCCAGATGCTGCGCCGCCAAACTCAGCGTCCCGCACGTGTCCGCCATGTCGTCCACCAGGATCGCGATCTTTCCCTTCACGTGCCCAACAAGGATCATCCGCGACACCTCGTTCGCCTTCTTCCGCTCCTTGTGAAACAGCGCAAAGTCCACCCCGAGCCGGTCCGCCATCGACGTCGCTCTGTTCCGACATGTCCACCCCACGTTTCACCCGTCAAAGCCGCCCCCATGAAAATCAACACAAAGCGCACCTCTTCGCTCCGCCCGCATCGGGCGACACGATCACAATGTTCGACAGATCAAAGTGCGTTCGGATGTACAAGATAGCCGACGGTTCTGCGTAAAGCTTCCATCCACCCGTTCGTGAAGCTCAGTCCGCGGCACACATAATGATCGAGCGACTTACGCTGCGAGACCGCACCCCCCATCACACAAACGTCATCATCCAGCCGAACTCAAAAAACAGGCGCTGGACCACGTACTTGTCTACGGGCACGTCAAAGAAGCCTTGGATCTGGGACGCGTGCAAGTCCATCGTCTAACACACCATACGTCATAGACCAGCAGACACCGACAAACAAAATTCAAAAACCCATGAGCAAAGGCATCCTCCCGAACTGGCAGAGCAACTCACGATGACATGGTCACAACCGGATTTCTGCAGCATGTTCGCGACGAGCTTGGCCGTGATGGGCGCGCGACTCTTTTCCTTCTTGTCCTGGCGCGCATACGGGAACAGGGGGACGACCGCCGTGATGCGCTTCGCGCTCGCGATCTTGCACGCATGGATCATGATACACAGCTCCATCAACGCCGTGTTCACCGCGCCGCACCCGGTATTGATGATGTACACATCGTCCTCCCGCACCGACTCCGCGATGCGCACGCCCGTCTCCCCGATGCCGCTGCGCGTCACCTCCGCTTTTGAAAGTTGGATCCCGAGTCTGGCGAGAGCGAGATGGCACGGGCGCAAGACGACGACGAGTTGAGAAGGATGGATGAGCGAGAGTGAGGAGGGAAGATCACTGACCGCCGTGCAATCAATTCCGCGAGCTCGGGATGGCTCGTACCTGCATACATAGATGGACAGATCCGCCCACTCGGTGTCAACCACCGATCCATAAAACCCAATAGAACCCGTCATGCGCACCGGTGAAGATTTTGATACCGCTCCCGTTCAACATCGTGGTCGTGGTCGAGTGGAGAAAGGGCCAACGGCCTTGGACTGTCGGCGCAGCGCCGTCTACTCGATCCAGTAGAGTACCAAGAGAGAGATGGAAAAGTGGAGAAACGCGAAAGCAAGATAGAGGCTGAGAGGGGCGAAACAAAGAAACCGTCCCCTGTAACTTTACAAAATCAACAGTTTTACCAAAACGCGCAGACCGAGCCCAAGTCGCGCAGCCCCTGTGATATTTTTTGCCGCTCCGCCACGCCACCGTCAGATTTGGAGAAATCTGATAGCACGGGCATCGATTCTCGCCTTGATTGGTTCGCTGGTGCGAGCCGGGTCATCTTTTACTGCTTGTTTACTGCTCAGTCATTTGTCGTGATTACGATTCTGCATGCTGGGGGAGCAACGACGGTAAACTTGGCCACTGTTAGTTTCCATAGTGATCTACACAGAACGACCATCATGGTCATTCTGTGTGATATCTGTGGAAAAGACTGGGCAAGGTGCTGCCGCACACTCCCGCCATCGCATGCTGCAATCTCTGTCTGTATTGAACGCGCTTCAGACTGACTCGCGACACAGACGATGATCGTCAAGAATCAGTCACTTTGGCGACGACGTTGTTAGACACTGCCAGCTGTTTGAGCGATACTGGCATTCATCGCATGCTGCTAAGCTGATGCCTTCAGCTGAGTCGCTATCGTCTTGCTCAGTGATAGCATCTCAGGTATTGGAGGGATACGAACAGATGCCTCACATAACGAATTTCGTCAGAACATAGCCTTGCAGAGGTTTTCTCTAGCATATACTTAGGTCAGCTTGGTGGGCCGCCTCGAGGATCCTGGCTACCGCTAGCCCACGGACTGGTAACTACCATCTCGCTCGCTAGGGTTCTTTCTAGTATAGTGCTCGCTAATTCATAGTGTGCATGGCTAGCTAGCTGCCTGTCTTGCCGAAGGGCTTCATCTCTCCTTCATCTCTGCCGAGAAGGTTACTGTAAGTCGAATTTCGGGCTTCGCGAATGGGCCAACGTGCACACGCCGGTTTAGAACAGCATACAATTGAGTCTGCATGCAGTTCATAGTGCGTTCCCTAGTAGCCTTCTGGATCCAGCGCCTCCACCTCTCTTCCAACCAGTCACCTTCCAGCCTTCCCTTTTCCGAGGACGATACTCACATAGAAGACGACGACGCCAGAACCCATGAGCGGTGAGCAAACACGTCACGTAAAGCTCTGCGATGTCATTCTGAACTACCCGGTCTTCGTGACGTACGAAATTTGGCCATGACTAGTGAGTAGTACTACGATGTTCGCCTCCGAACTCTCGGTCTACTTATAGCGGTCCGTGTCAAAAGAGTTCTTGCTCGCGCCGCGGCCGCATCGTCGAGGACTCGAGCTCGCGCACTAAAAAGATTCCACTGTTAGCGAGATCAGAAACATTTCTATGGGTCGATTGAGTATCACATCCGCGATCGTTCAGATCCGGCTTGAGAACGACAGATGCGTGCCGCCGTCCACACACATACACACTCGCTCGGCTGATCAGAGCCAAGTACGGTGATCGAGCTAAGCTTCGAGCCTCGCAACTGTGTGAGCAGCAGCATGTATAACACTGACACGTTGCGAGGTGCTCAGCGACTTAATTGACCTCGATTGTTTCGGCATCGAGCCAGTGTAATAAGTGCTAAGGACAGTTGGACTCGATCTGGCTGCGATTCTGAAATTCATGGACTCGGCACGGCACGGCGGCGGGGTGGCATGCTCGTTGCGATCCGAGAGCGAGACTCCGTCCCTCCGAACGTCGGGCCGCTCTGTTGTCTGAGCAATGTGCGATCGCTGTTCGCGAAGGCGGGTTTCTTAGAGCGAGCGCGGAATCACAGAGAAAGCGTTACCATGAGCCGTAATATCCTGCGTCGAACTCCGGGCCGGAGTACATACTGCTATCGGCATTCCGGATGTCGGACTTGATCAGACCTTGATATGCTTCATCGGCGCTAGATCTTTTCTGTGCGCAAGAACTCGGTCAGCTTCTTCATGGGCACATTCTGTTGACGACAAAGCACGGCGCTCAATTGGATGCAAAGGCCGGATCGATGCCGATGAGCCTCGGCTTCAACGTACAACGCGAAAGCGAGCGACGTAGGCCTACGAGCTAGAGCTAGAGCTGAACGGAGCCATGACATCGCTCGCACGGGTACGTGCATAGCTTATCACGACTGTGGGCTTGAAATAAACAACGTTGGTGCACTGCTGATGATCATGCCGACTCTAGAACATATCCCGTCACCGAAAATCAAAACCAAAATGACTGATTGAAAACCGCAGCTTCCATTCCCCAAAAAGATTTCAGACCCTCCGGACGACGTATCTCCGATGCGTATTGCGGCTGAATCTGCCAATACCTCAACTGGGGAGGACAATTATCAGATACGTGCGGTGGCGATGCGAAGGGAACGCGGTTGCCTCAACTTCTTAAGTATCTGGAGGTTTGGAATGCAGCTGTCTTTGTCGACGCCAAGCGTTCTCGATATCCGGGTGGGCGCAGCGTGTCGGGCGAGTGAGGAAGTCGGGGTCCACCGTGGAGGCCATGGGGTCGTCACCTTGCGACCCGAATCTTGCGCCTGGGACCGAGTCTCCAGCCTGGACATGTTTCACACATCGGGACGGAGGTGCCGTGTGTATTATCGAGGACAGGTCTGAGGTGGCTCGCGGAGCTCGGACCTTCGTCCTTTGTGCTCTCTATGTAAGGTGAGTTTGTGTCTTGCTGTGGACATTGCTTTATACTCATATCTATAGTACATCGGTGGAGATGAATGGATGGTATGTGGGATTGTGCTCTTGTTCTGAATGTGGGACTTGATTTGCATTGTCCAGATGGAGGTGCGGCGGTCATGGTACGGCGTAGACACGCTCTCGATGCAGCTTGTGAAGCTCACGCATCCCATGATGATGATCGGCTGCAGCATATGCATGCTGCTCTTTGAGAGCAATTCAATTGTGACTTGGATCTACTCGGTGCGATTCAGTCAGCGCTCGTGCACATGTCTCAATACAACGAAATGAATGAATACAGATATATATATATATTCGCATCACCGGCGGATGTGCGCGACAGGCTCCCACAAATTGAACGGGCGAAGCGACGAGTCTGGCAGAAGGCAAAGCATGCAATGTACATGCAGTATTCTTTGGGCGCACGAGTGGCGTCGCGGCCAGCAGGGCAACTCAACGTGGAGCAGATCGCTTGTCGAAACAGATTTACGCCCACAACTCGCTCCCGAAGGCGCGCGCGCGTCGCCACTGGCGTTGCGGTTAACTGAACTCTGGGAATCCGACTCGGGAGAAGAGAAGGTATGTTTCTCAATGTCATGTTGACGTGGGGCGGGGTAATTCCATCAATCACACATTCCACTTGCCACGGTCACACTTGGACATGTGTCCTCATGGGCGTTTGTTTTACTGAAAAAACCCAGATTTTCCAAGTTCCTTTTCTTGGATGGGCTAGATGAGGTCTCGACACTGTTCCGGTGTCTCCTCTGACAATACGAGGCTGCACGGGGACTCAAACGCAGCGCACTACCTTCAGCACACCTTCTGACCTTGTCATGACCTGTGCGTCTTCCACTTTTTTTCCCCTTCTGCAACACGAGTTTCATTTCTAGCACAGATTTACCAATGTCCCGTCAGTACCGGATGTCACGTCCAACAGAGTAAATCTGTAGCTACTTGCTACTTATCAGAGGCTCTGGCAGGTCATCAAGCAGGTGCCGCTTCTCGTCTTCTTCGCAGACCGTGACGGGCCGACGCTACAAACGGACGTAAGTGTGGTGTCGGATGGATTTGCTTTTTCAAAGGTCTTACATACACTGTGTATGCGCTCAACATTAAACCTTGACAGAAGCTTCATCAATCTTAAGCGTCTCACTTCCTTTCGGCACCGTTCTTACAGCTTAAGGCCATGGCAACTCACGTGAAGCGTATGTATCCGTATGTATCGTGTATGAAGTTTAACATACAGCGGAAGCCTTTTACCGTAATGAACAATAAATTGGATTGATTCGAAAAGAGAGAGAAGGTTGCTCCGAGCCCATACTCGCATGCACCTCGTCTCCGATTTATTCATACACACTTCATCTACTCATTTTTACAGAACAGCGTTCGAACTCTCCGAGTGGTCACAGCAACACAGGTATGCTGTACATCAGGTCCAAACTTTGGTTGACTGGGAGACTCATGCGAGAACGCTACGGGAGCTACGCTACAAAACTACAGACGACTGTCAGACGAAGGTAAAGAAAAAACGAAACGAAGACTCGAAGAAATAGACATTGAAACAAACGGTGCCAAGATGAAGGATACTCGGGGAACGCATGCATGGATAGATGAGTTGTAGAACTAGCTAGTATACCGAGAGTAGGCGACGGAGACGGCTCGTCAAAAAGAGAGTAACCTGGTTCGGAGGGACGGGGACGACTGACGGAAGGAAGAAGGGGAAAGAGGGGTCAGGCGGTGTAAGTGACATACACGAAACGCAACGGATGATCGGATCATAACCCTACGTGTTGGACATTATATAGATCGGCTCGTACAGGTCAATCGATGAAGAAACAAAGATGACGGAACAGGTAATCGAAGGGAGTGGTGAAGATACGGAACGAGCAAACGAAAGTTGGAAAATGGATACGAGACACAAAATGCACTGTAATAGCCCACATGAAGAAAAAAGACGTAATAAGTTCAATAGCAGGTGTAGTATTCAATCAACGAGACTGGGAAGTGTATAGTACAGACAGTCCATGCAATGCGAGTGCTTTACCTCTGGGCAGCTCCATTCCAGCCTCCATTGGCGCGCGCGGATGGTCCATTGCTGTTAAGTATGGACAACAAGTTCGCGCTGCCCTGAGGAGGGATATTAAATTTAGGAGCGTGCGCGGGTGCCGAGATAGGGCCTAGCGCAGGGAAGGAACCAGGTAAGAAGTGGGGCGGGACCGAGCGTACGGCCGTCGGTGCAGGTCCCATGGGATTCAGATTATTTGCACCAGAGTAGAAGGGCACGGCCGAAGGGCCACCAACGGCAGGCATCAGAGGAGGGGGAGGGTGAAGACCCAAGGGAGGCATCGGCAGCCGCTGGGTACCTGGGGCCGAGAAGCCAGACAAAACGCTGAGCAGCTGAGCTTGGTTCATGCTGCCCCTCGTATTGAAAGGTCGCGGAAGATGATTAGGGATGGGGCGGAAGGTATTACTTGTCCGAGGGCGAACAGTAAAAGGGTCGTCGCCAGTCATTGCAGGTGGACCATTATATGGGAATGGATGGAATAGTGGCTGCTGGGGAGGATTATGCCCGTGCGCATTATATACAGTGGATAAATTATTGAAAGGTGAAGGGGATGGCACAGAGGTAGGTGGGGGCGGAACATGAGATGACATCGAATTCGTACCGAATGGAACCGATTCGTGGATTACACCATTTGCTGCGCCTGGCATCACTGGTGTCCGACGTCCCAAGACCGGGGTCATCCGCGCAGACTCGTCTGCAAGGGACTCCAACAGAGCCAGCTGCTTCATACGTTTGCCTATAGTTGGTGCCTCTGAGGCTCGGGCGAGGTAAGGAGATAGGTCAGCGGTAGCGGTCGATCCACGACGAGAGGTAGTCGGGCGAGAGGAAGATAGCGATGACGAAGTCGCTACGGTCAAGGTCGCCGAGGGAGGGGGAGATGAGACGTGTGAGCCAGCGGGAGATTTTGCCCGGTCATTGGTGAGCTTCAAAGACGCAGGCTTGGAAACCCGCTTAGGATCCTTCGAGTTCTGAGACGGAGGCAATTTGAGATCGGGAACAGAGGGCGGGGAAGAGGGTAAAAAGGTAGGTTTTGGAAGCCTTTCACAAGAGCGACGAGGTCCACGCATGGACCAGTCTAGTACTAGATCGGTTTCTGTAACCGGATATGGCTTGGTAGAGGGAGTAGGAACAGCAGGAGGAGCAGGAGTAATGGCTGTTGTATCTTGGAGGATAGAAGATTTCGACTTGTTGTCCTCAGCCTCGTTCGCGATCGACCGTGCCGAGGACGACGACAATGCGACGAGAAGACGACGCAATGCAGGATCGAGTATTTCGGTCGACGGGTCTGCCATTCCGCTGTTTACGGACGGTACAGGTGGCTCACTATACAGGGGTGAAGGCGTCTGTGGATCGCCATTATCTGCCGAAGAGGATTGAGAGCTAGATTCTTGTCCGTTGTGATCCACTGCCATCGTAGCATGGGACTTGAAGTCTACGACAGAGTGACCGTTCTCCTTCTGTACACAGACATTCTGATCGAGATGAAGATCTTTGATGCGGGGCGCCTTGCGAGTTGGTATTCTGGGTTTCCTCTCGTTGATGAATGCCCTCAGAGGTCTATAGGCAGAGCTCAAGTCATGCAGGTGGCAAAGAGAAAACACACTTACCCTATGAACGGCGATATGAGATAGAATTTGCCAGATACTGTCTTGCCTCGTCTCCACGTAGGCAGATCGACCAGTCTGAACCATTCAATTCTCTACATAGTGATTGAGATTAAAATAACGATGTTCAATGAAAATTGACTTACGCTGATCTCTTTCCGGGTCTTGGTTTGGAAATGATAGTCCTCCGGCACGCCGGAGACAATATACAACGATATCTTTTGTTCTCTGATAGACATTTCGATGACATCTTCTGGATCAAGCTGTCCGCCCAGATTATAGCCTGTCTCTTCTTCCACCTGGTGGTGACAAGTTACGTTTAGTGGGAGCAATAGCACCGTCTATGAATGATGGAACGCACCTCTCTCGCAGCGCAGGCATGAGGAGCTTCACTCTCGTTTATTTTTCCCTTCGGAAAGCCCCAACCTGATGACGATTTCCAGCCCTTCACAAGAACGACCTGCGTATCAGAGGAGCATGACGTAAACACCAGAGTACAAAAGAATTTTAAAAGAAGGAATTTTACCTTGTCCCAAGTGTCGTTTAGCATTATAGCACCGCAAACTGGAACTCGAGTCTTGTATTGCATGAAGTGGTTGAATGCACCTTCATGGTCCCAATGATGAAGCAGCGGGCATTCAGCAAATAGCATCTCGGAGAATTTCTTGAGAGGAAGTGAGGGGAACTTCGGATTTTCTTCCCGAATGAAGTCTTCATAGAACCAATGACTGTCGGTGGGAAGTAGGAGTTGAGACAATGATATGAACAATGATAAAATGAACGCACGCTTGTTCGACCTGGAAACATACCCGCTCTAGCGACGCAAGTTCGTCCTCAGGCAAGTTGAGCAGAAAGCGACTGGGATAGTGATGAATATTGATATTACAAGAGCGCCAAACAGCATCGCATACCTCGTTAAATCTTCAAGGACTTCGTCGAGGGTGGGATAGTGGTAACGATCGGGGGTATGTGTGTACACAGCAGCAGAGATTTCGGGCGATGAAGACGAAGATGAAGCCATGTTGGATGGCGTTCGGGAAACAACTGAGGAAAAGAAGGTAGAGAAGGTAGAAGGGAGGCCCACTGTTGTGGATGGATGGGAGATTGTGCTTTGCGGATGAGTTGGTTGTGACTGTCAGACGAGCAGCCACTCCGAAGTGGCTACCTCAAATGCCCTAAATTGGTCACGTGATATGACAATTAGTCATCCTCTTCCGATTGGCAGTCCGAGTTCGGGCACTGAAGTACTGAAGTATAAACTCCAAGTGTACTGACAGCGACTACGGAGTCGGACGAGGTTGCCATGTCTAATGACTCTACATAATCTGCGTTCCCTTCCTTAACCCCAGTCAACGGAAAAACTCAAGAGAGCGGAACTGAGTATGTTATTCTGTAGAACCAACTGCGACAGTGATGCAGAAAGAGCGAGGACAACATTGCCACAAACCCTGTGTCGCCTGCTATGCAAAGATAAACTCAAATGCATGCTATAGATAAGTGTTCATGAGTGTTTATGATGCAAATTCATGACAACGAGATGGTATTAATATGCAAACTGAAGGAAATGCTCAGCTCAAAACGGACTCTCGTGAGCGTGATACTCATCTGAAACCCATTCTCCTCGCATACTCTCTGTCTTCCTCCTCGGTCAACCCATCCACACCCGACCAATTCGCGGAACTAGTCCTGGCACGGAATCGACTCTGCCGTGTTCTGAACATGTCCTCCATCCGCAGGGGCCTAATTGCACCAAATATGTCATCCGGATTAACGGTCCGCTGCGACTCAAGGGCCTGCCTGAGTTCTGGTGACTGAGCCCACTCGGGGGGATCGAAGTTACGTGGGCGGTTTTCGTCCTCTGAGTCCGAATACTCGCTGTTTGGCTCCGGCAGCTCTATGAGCTCGCTTGCGATGGGCGGTGCAGGTGTTTCGGGCGGCTTACTAGCCTGAACCTGGGCCTTCATTCGTGAAGCCATCTGCGACTGGATGACCTTACTCGGTTGCTCCAGATCATCCTCCTCCCTAGTTGCCTTCACTTTGCCCTTGCCCTTCGCTGAAGTCATGGTAGCAGTGGGATTCATGACCGAGGCAGAGTGTTGTTTCATGGCCGACTTTGGCCTAGCTTGCGATGAACTGGGGTTCAGACTTGGTTTCGTGATGCGGCTCTGTGCAAGTTCCTTCTTCTCCTTCGAAGGCGGTTTCTTGACCTCTGGTTTCTTTTCAATCTCGACGAAGACCTTCCGCTTTTTAGCACCATCCTCGTCCGCCTGATAAAGATGTCAGTCAGTCAGTCAACTCACAAAAGTTCGCATCTCAGTATCTGACCTTCTTTTCTGTGGGTTTCAGAAGTCGCTTGCCAGTATGCTCTTCGCGTTCCTTCTTGCGGCGTTCTGCCTCGTCTTTCAACTTCTTCTCTTCTTCCTCAGCTTGAGCTCTCTCCTCTTCTGCCTTCCTCTGCAAGGCTGCTTGGCGTCGAGACTCCATTTCTCTGAGCCTGACCGCCCTACGATCTTGTTCTTCTTGGTGCTGTGAGCAAGCGGAAAATGAGCATGTCATGGTATTACATATGAGACTGATGTCTCAAACCTTCTTAGCGGCTGCGGCTGCCCGTTGAATACTTTTGGGTGGTTCATGTTTCCCTTTCTTCCCGGCCCCCAGCATGCTAGAAACCAGCTTGGTGGCTTGGCCGAAGAAACCGATCTGCGATGAGCCATCAGAGGACTGCGACATCGCGCTTTCGCTTCTAACGGACTTCCAATCCGCCTTGCTCTGCAGAGAAAAGTGTTAGTTAGTAACCTAATAGACGCACGCCAGTGAGAAATACTAGCCTCGACAAGACTGATTGTCGATTTGCCAGTTGCTGCGATGTCCTCAAGCTCTTCCTCCGAATCCACCGCCATAGCCTGCTCATTGAGCTCGCCAACATCCATATCAAATGGATGAGACATATTTGTTGGCTCTGGTTGTGGCGGCGGTGCGTTGGGGAACTCAGATTGAGAGAAAACGGGCAGTCCACTATCCGCCCCTTGGCTCTCTGTTGGGAGCGTGCTCCATGTCATGCTGTCCTCCGTGGCTGCGAAATTGCTCGCGGGCGCCAATTTCTCGCTTAACGGCCAGCTATCGTCTTCGTCCAAATCATTAATGTGAGACTGCTTGCTCTCGAACTGGGACTCTTGTGTATAGTCTGTATCCTGCGTAGTGGGCACCCATGCGGGAATGTCTTTCTGCGAATCAAAGACAGCGTCGGAGAAAAGACTTGTTTGCGTTGGATGAGCGGATAGCCCTGGGGCACGAGGAGGCGAGGCGGACAACTTGGAAGATGGCTGCAAACCAACGCTAAACGGCGTATGCAAAGCAAAGGTAGTCGAGGGAGGCAACTTGAATGAAAAGTCTGAGCTTCCTTGAGGAGGTTTCGAAAAAACAGGTCCGCCTGGAATGACGAAGCCCTTTGAGCGGGGTGGTGGAGAATCAGGAGGTGTCGTCGAATTGCTGGCGTCGGCGACATGCCCCTTCCCTTTTGTCGGCTTGAAAGCAGTCTTGAAGCTACCAAGAGGGGATGACGGCCAGGGAAATGGCTCCGGCTCCTTGACTTGATTCTTACCACCATATTTGGAGACAAGATCAGACACACTGAGTCGTCGTTCCGATTCCAACGAAAAGACTGGAGGACGGGGCTTGGCCGAGCTCGTCCCCTCCTTCTGTTCGGGTTTTGGAGGTTGGGGGGGAGAAAATGCCTTCTTCTCTTTAATCGCTGGGGCGACCGGAGGGGTAGAAGCCGCCTTCGGCAGGGGAGCAGCGGTGGTCTCATCAATCTCACCCTTGTGCCTCTCCGCTACTCTAGCCTCTGCTGCAGCTCTCGCCTCTGCGAGTTCACTGGCAGCCGCTCCTCCAAGTGACTTGCCCATGCTTTTCCCAACTCGAGCTCCAAGTCCTTCTACAGTCTTCTTGAATCGGTTCAGAACTCCATCCTGCTCATCACTGAGAATAGTAGTGAACTCGTCAGAAAGCTGAGCGGGCGCATTGTCCGCAAACGCCTGCTGTACAGTAGGAGGCTCTGCTCCTTCCAGAGCTTTGGAAGCAGATACATGTTCCGCGACGTCCGACTCGTTGGTTGGGAGTGAGATCACTTCCATAGTGTCAACACTGATTTTTGCAACCTTGGCTCGTCGCTCACCGTCATCTCCATTAGTTGTCCCGCTGAGATGAAGTACGGGACCACCGAATAAGTCGCTACTCTTTCTCTTGACCCCTCCAGAAAGACCTGGGACGCCCATGCCTGTCCCAGCGTGAGCACCCCCGGAGACGGCACTTATACGCTTGCTCACGCCTTCCATGGCCTTGGCTTCCCGCGCTTTTGTCAGCCATGAAGAGCGTTTTCCACCAGGTGCTAGTCCAGGGGTCCGAACACCGAGGCCGCCACCTGCAGACGCGTCGCCAATACCGCGCATAGACTTACGCAGGGGAGATGGGGCGGGGATGGAGGGGAACAAATTCAGGCTAAGCTTGTGCTGGAGCCCATTCTCCAAAGAGTCATGATCTCGGATGGGAATACTCATGTCAGACTTGGATGGGAAAAGAGTTGAAGTTGACGGTATTGATGGCAAGGGAGCTGAATGCAACTTCGATCTACTCGACCCTTCCAACAAAGAAACCTTCGGTAGAGGCTCCGTGAGGCGATCATGAGACCTTGATGTAGTGAGACGGGTACCACTTGGGGAGGGAGGTGCAAAGGAATGGTAAGTATGAGTCGAATCTGAAACAGTGATGGCGGTAGCCGTAGTAAGATCATCCTGATCCATCTGCGCATCTTGGAAGACGCTTGGGTCATCCTCTTCGTCTGACTCTCGCATATCAAGCATAATAACAGGAGGTGGAGAAGAGGCCCTGACTGGCGAGACTGCATGATGTTCGGGGCTGGGGCTCAAGCGAGGGAGGGGGACAGAAGCACGACTGCGCTCTGCAGGCTCGTCGTCCTCAGCAATCATAGATAATTCGTTAACACCATCGGATCGAGGGAGCAGGAGAGCGGCAGGCGGAGCGTCGAGGTCGTCAGCTGGTTCTTCGGAATCAGGTATGTGCGGTTGGGGCGAAGAGCTCGTGATTTCAATAAATTGCTCTTCTCGCTCAGGGGGCTCGGGTGTCGCAGCAATCTTGACGGACTTTTGCTTGTTCTGAATCTTTATTGAGGGCACGACAGTAGGTGCAGTAGATTGGTGCGATTGGCGCCGCGGAAATCTATGGGTATCGTGTTCATCGTCATCGTTTTCGGCGTCCACGAGAGCCTGTTGAAACCTGTTGACGGGCGCCGCGTCCTCTTTGGCATTATCCTAAGCAAACTATAAGTGCTCTAATTGACTGATGATATATGCAAAATACCTCCAAAGACACTGTGACGGCCGACTGGACCCTAGCAGCAGCGGCTACAGCAGCCCTTGTCCTCTTAGGTGCATGCTTCCTACGGCTGGGAGTCTTGACAAGCTCTACTATTGGGCTAAGACCGCTCATGAGATAAAATTTGCATCACAGTGAGAGAGGACGCACTCTTGCTGAGGTCCAGCCAGAATATTGTCAAGATAGTCATCCAAGAAGAGGAAACAAAGGTTTGGATTTGGTCCTCAAGCAATTTGATGCCGGGATCATTGTCCATAGCGCCTTTGACCGATGCGACCCACGCATCCATTCCAGACATTTTTTTTCTGCCGTAGCTACAAGAAATCAAAAAAACAGGTAGGTATGAGTGCCACTGGGGACAGCGAGAAAGTGTATGAGATGAACGACACCACAAACAGGGCGTCAACGAGTCGCGTTCGGTCACGTTACCGCGAAGTCGATGACGCCACCGGCCCCCCGCATGCAGGCACAGTGGGCGCTGCCCGGCACAGAGGGCACTAGAGGGCACAACTTGCAGTGCACAACGCCTTTTCTTGGTCCCTTTCACCGGGCGTTCCCTATCCTCCGTGAGCGCAGTTTCTGGGTGCGTCTTTTGGAACTATATATACACTTATTTCTTGTTGTACTCCATCCAGCATGTCTGATCTCCTCCAAGCCCAAGGGCCTTCGAAGATCCCTCCTCCATTACCACCTAGACCCGGTGTGCGCCGTCCTCAGCTCCCTAACAGAGAAAGTGCATCGTCAGTTCCGGCTCCTCTTACGGCCAACTCGGGTGCAGCGCAACCTACGCAAAGCCCAGAAGTTATATTGAGCGATGAAAACTCCCCTGACGCTGAGACTTCTAGCGTTATTACCGCTTCCACACACGACCAAGTCGAAGAAGACCTTCCTGAAGCAAAACTTAGGGAGTTATATGAGAATGAAGAGATAGAGAGGTTCTTCCAGCATTTCTCAGCTGTGAGTACTCGAGACTGATACTTGTGCTTATCTGACGAGAGGATATATATAGCACGTTAAAGAAGTGAGGCTTCCCGGTGTTCAGAAAAAAAGACGCTCTGGACACTGTCGAAGACGAGTTTGATGCACAAGCCGATCAGGAGTCCATACTTTCAGATGACGACGACGACACTCTCTATGTCCCAGGTGCATCGAGTACCTCTGTCAACACAATCGCTTCCCGATCTGCGCCTGTATCGTATAATTCGCTTTCCGAGTCGATGGCATACGTGCGTTGTGTTCTTTTTCTCTCCTGGTTTTGATAATATCTCAAAGCAATATCTATCTCTTAGAACTTTTTGGTGCCTCTTCTGCCTCCTCCTCCGCCGGCATCGCCGTCTTTCACCTTCATTCGCTTAAAGCTTGCCCTGCAACGCCTGTACTTGATATTTGAGACTGGTTACCTCCCGTTCTTCCTCCGCATGAAGAGTCTTGCGACATGGAAAGACCGTAATAGGAGTTCTGCTTATTGCGCGGTGAGTAGCATAATTTCCCGTGTGATGCTCATGATCATGATGGTATTCTAGGCGTACTGGATACTGTGGTTCCATGATCTCCTCCTTCCAGCCTTCTTCGCTTATGTGCTGTATATTCTTCTCCGTCGTCGAGTCCTCCCTTATCCCACGCTGGCCGAGTTACGTGAACATCGCCGCGAAATAATCCACGCACGGGAGTTCGGAGACGAGATGCATATCCGTATGTTTACCTCTCAGTCGTTCGAGCTGAAGGATGCATGGGGCTTGTGGAAGAAATTTCGTAAACCCAAGAAAGCGACAGCGAAGTTGGTCGCAGAAGAGAAAACAGGCATTGGAAAGGGCCCCTCAGGGAAGCTCGATGCAGGAGAGCAAGGCGGTGATGAGACGACAACTGTACCGATGACCAATGCGGAACTTGAAAAAGACGTCAAGACTTCACCCTCCGTTGATCAGGAGAATACGGACTTGTCCGAGAAGAAGAAGGCTGCTCTGCGGGCGATGAATGAATTGGCCGATTTGCAGGAAAGAATGAAGAAGTGAGCAAATGCGTTATTATTTTCCTTGTAGCACAATTGTGACTTTGCCTTCATTAGCATCTTTCTATGGCGAAGGCCAAGCTCTTCTTGGATGTATGTTGCGGTACGAATATGCGAAATACAGAGGAAGAAAAACGACTGACCTCTACACAGCTCACTGTATTTTTATTTCTTGCTACCCTTCTCGTGCCAGCTCGGTACTTGGCCAAGACCATATATTTTTCTCTGGGCTGTTTCTTCTGGCACGTCATCCCTGTTATCGTAGCGATGACGCCTGCAGATCGTTCAAGGTAACAGAGTCTGACCTTATTTTGTTGATGTTCATTGACTCACAGTTATGCGACTGCCGAAGATTCCCCCCACCCTTGAAGGATGCCCCTACAGATGCCGAGTTCGCCATGGATTTGATCTCCCGGCGAGTGGCCCAGGGGCTCCCTGTCCTCCCCCCTGCGAATGATATCGCTATCGGGTCACTAAATCCTGACCAGTCCGAGCATGGTTCGCATGCTGATCAGGGTTCGGGCCAGAAGAGCCATGGTAGCAAAGGAGGGAGCAAAAATGTCAACTGGAAGAAGTGGGGTGAACGAGCTGCACAGGGTAAAGCTTGGGCTAACGATGCGAAGCGACTGGTGAAAAAGGTAGATCAATGTTGCTCTACTCTGTGTGATGAGGATCTCATAACGTGTGTTCTGGTGTGAAGAACGCAAGCAACGACCCATCAATTGTTCCTTCATCGTCTTTGGAAACCCATAGTGCGTCGATTCTGATTGTGATGGAGGACGCCTTTCTGATCGTCCATTCTAGCCTTCCCTGCAACTCACTCCAAAGGTCCGGGCCTGATCACGGTAACGTCAACAACACTCTACTTCACACCGATGGTATCGTCAAGGCCGACAGTCACCATCCCAGCCAAAGATATCACGGGTATCAAGAAAACAGGTCTGATGAAGGGGCTTGCCATAAGCTGGTCTTCAACAAATTCGAATGGGATTTTGGATGAGATGGTGGAGAAGTTCAGATGGGTCGGCGGGAGAGACGAAGTGTTCGCCAGGCTTCTGGGTCCGGGTGGTCGTCGGTGGATCAAGGTGTAATAAAGATTACATCCAACGTTCAAGGATCCGTTTGATGGACAGTCATTGTGGTCTGGTTTAGACGGGCACGGAGTTATGGATCTTTGTCCGTATCAATTAACGTTCCGGGATATCAGATGTGTACTAAAGTGCAATTGGGTGACTGATTTCCGGAGAGAAGACAGGTATACAACACAGTACCTAAGTTCGCATTGCGCTTTCCGAACTGAGCCAGATAACAAGCAATGTATCCTTTTTTCTCGCTGCACCTCGTGTTTTTCTCATCTCTTCGCTTATGGATTTGCGTACAAGGCAGTTCCGAGGACCTTTGAGAACACGATATTACTTGCGGCGAAGCAAGATGGAAGGATGATGAACGTCGTACCACGAAGATTTCCTAATTCGTCAAATTCAAATCCAGATTTGAACGTCAGCGACTATGGATCTCCGATCTGCCAATTTACACTCTGTGCTTCCACCAGACTACCTTGAGTGAAGTGTATACGACCGCAATGCTGCACTATATCTGGATACCCCACAACTGTGATGATGCGGGTGTCTGGGACCCCTCCCAGTTCTTTTGTTCTATCCTCGAGTCTTGCAATCAGCTCGACAGCCCGAATCTCTTTTCTTCAGACTGAAGTACTGATCTCGGTTGCTCATCTTGAACAAGATCGCCTGAGTGCACACCTTACTTTTCCCTATGTTCTTCACTCCAGAACTCTTGGCGCGGCGCGACAGCGGTTTTGGCCTGCTCTGGTACGTGCTCCGCGGATCGACTTGTGACAACAAAGATAACTGATAATGCGGCTCACGCGTCGTTTCTTGTGTATTTGTTTTCTTTTACCGCATCAACAGGTTGGCCGCTACACTCGGAGCAAAGTCGACATTCAAAAAGCTGCCCAAGCGCGATGTAATGGGCGCAGATATCGCCCAGCTATGCGACCTTATTGTCCAGCCAGCAGAGCCTCTTGCCTTGAGGCTGTCGAGTAATCTCATGGTCGGAGTGGCTCGGTGAGTTATTGTATGCATGTGTGGTACTTGTTTTTACTCATTCATTATCTAGAGTATTTAAAGGTGAGTATATGCGCGTCATCTATTCTTTCCGTCCTCATTTCCTTGCCAGTTAAACATGAGATATTCCTGGGAGACGTCACGGCATGCTTTACATCGCTCAAAAAAGCTGTGCAGGACTTTAATGCCATGTCTGCGGCGGCTGCATCATTACAGATGGGCCAGCCGACAGTTAGGTAGGTCGACCCTCTGGTTTGTCGGCGATCCATACATTTATGATGGAAAATCAGGGCAGACGCAGTGACGCTGACAGCTGACCCGGCCATGGCTCTTGGTGTAAATTTTGGAGACCTCTTAGCCGTGCGTATGGTCTTCAAGTATATTCATACCTCATTCTTAAACTTTCATTTCTGTCTGCACAGCACTGGGACGACTACATGGATGTAGAAGGTATGCCAGTCTCTGCTTGGGAGTTCTCGTACGATTGACGGTATAATTGCAGAGGCTGGTTCAGATGATGAGTACGGAAGACCAAAGAGAAACCGGAAGAAACAAGGAAAGAGACCTCCAGTCTCGGTTGAGAATTTGCGAGCCAACCTGCACACCTTGAACGAAGACTTGGAGCAGGTATTGTCAGGTTCCTTTGACGTTTCATTTCTCGGCAGCGGTGTGGGTGGATTAGATCTTTCTTCTTCACAAATTGAGGGGGGTTTCGGCTTCGATGGTTTTGGCGACAATCCATTTGCAGTTGATGATGCATTGGACCTCGCGGGTGGCATTGGCGACGAGTTAGCAAAGGAGCTTGGTGAAGGCTGGGGTGCAGCTCCTGTCACGCAGGGAAAAGAGTGCGTTACTAGGAGAATTATCTACTGTGTGCATGCTCAAGGTTTTCACACCCCATATACTAGTGTGAATGTCGACCCTGCATTCAATCTTGGGTCCGATCCTCTGGGGATGGACATAGATCTTGGTCAAGATGAAGGATTCACCTTCGCTACCTTGGATCAACAATCCGTGGCATCGAAAGTCCAAAATTCTGTGCTATCTCCAGGAAAGAAAAGGGTATGATGATCAACCGTAATTTTCTACACAACTGCTTAGACTCCCACGCAGCCGATTCAAGAGGTAGACCAAAGTAAGTCCTGGTGCTTATTTCTTCATGTTATCCATGCCCACTTCATCTCAAGTAGACGGTTCCCTTCACCCGCTTCCAATACGCTCTCCCACTCCACATGCTGTTTTAAGTCCTGTAGAGCCGGGGGAGCACGAACCGGCCGTCGACACCATTGATATAGAGGAGGAACATGATAAGGGACAGGAAAAGCCTGGTTTGCGAAAGGCAAAGCGTGTGCGGTTACTCCTGGATGCAAGGACAGAACTCACAGATGATGAAATGAAGGTCCGCTTTCATAACCTATGCGCTTGAAAGCCGCTCATGGCACCACATCGGAATATCAGGCTGCGCGCGCCCAGTATGTGGAGGGGCAGGAAGCGTTGAGACGTGAGATAGAGCAGAAGAAGTTCGAGAAGGAGAGCGGAAGGTTGATTGACGAGATATTATGGGGTGTGCCCCGAGGATGTGAGTCATATGCCATGCACTCATGGAGTCCGAGCCCTTAGATTTTGTGTCCAGTGCGGGCCCCCATCCTCGTTGACTATTGGCTAGAAAACTTCAGAGTGCAAGTAGAAGCTCGGTCGGGTGCTTTACATCTTGAGGCAAAAGGTGAATTATGTGTTCTGATCCATTCACTGAGACTTGCGGCTCACCGATAGACAGGTGTACTCCCTACTAAGCGTCGACGCATAGATGACGAAGAAGAGTATGATCAACCCAAACGGCGCAAAATGAGGGATATGGTCGGGATGGATGAACACGGTGCACCGATGGACCTGGATATGAATTTTGGGAATATGCCTGATGAAGATCGTACGTGAATAAGATATTATAGGGAGATAGGTTTTCAATAGCCTCTTTGCTTGGCACAAACCTCTTCAGGTCCTTTCGACGCGGGCTCGCATCGGCCTTCCTCTGAAGTATGTCAACCAGGTATGAAGAATTTGAGGTCGCCTTGCTGATACCTCTCCACTGTCACCAAGGAACCAGGTCAAGCGCGTCGAGTCTCTCGTCCTCCATCGCCGCTGGGCGGCAATTTCGACTTTGACTTTAGGCGCCCGCTGAACGCGGAGGATGAATTGGTCGAGTCTCAGCGAAGTTCGCTTTTCCCGTGGGACAATGCTGGCGGACCTAGCTCTTCGGCCAATGGGGCTGGGTTTAATCCGGCCATGCCAGGAAGCGACAGGGTCAGCGTTGGCCGGGCGGAAGTCATAATTAGAGGCAGCTCAACCAGGAGGAGCAGTTCGATTGGACCGAGCTTCTTGGGAGGTAATTTGGGTGCGATCGGGTTTTCACCCGGGCCTGGGGATTTGGGGAAGATTGGGTCACAGATCAGTGCAGATCATTTCGAGTTCGATGGTATGTTCAGATTTAGGCCAGCTCAGGCCGGTCCTGACAATGGCACCACGCAGTGCCCGCGGAGGGACCTTCCCTGGTCGAATCGCAGCAGTCGGACGTCAATCTGGTTGCACTGGAGAGAAACTCGTATAATTTCCTAGAGTAAGTCATGGCTGTTCCCTCAATAAATTTATTTGTCAATAGGTTAATCTCCTAGATATGCGAGAATGCAGTCGCAATCTCTCCCTCTTGCTTCCGATGGTCTCACCTTTGATGACATCGTGCCCAAGACTACAAGTACGCCGCATGTTGCTGCTGCTGCGTTTTATCATTGCCTCGGTACGTCGACTCATCTGCTACATATGTAGATAGGCGGGATGAGTGCCCATCCCGGAGATATTTGAACTTTCTGATCCTAATTTCGCGTTCAGTTTTAGCTACAAAGGACCTCATCCGTGTTGTCCAGCCCGAGGCCTACGGCGCCTTGAAAATCCGGATCATTTGATCCCATTGTCGCTTTTGATCACCTGGTTATCATGGCTGATGCAGCCTTGGTACTAACGTAGCCAATCTCCATTTTTTGTAGTGATCTTCGCAGGCCTTTCATGTATGGGGTCTGATAAGGCTTTTCGTCTCACAAATGCCATTCGTTTTCGCACTCGTTTGAAAACCTCGTCTGAAGATTTGATGGCTTCCGTCCAGGCCGCAAAGCGAGATTGTCCAAGATATTCGGGATATCCTGTTTCGTTAGCGTGGGAAAGTTATCCTTACGGCTCTCTTTGATATGATTCCAGTTGGCTTGCTCGTATAAAAACCATGAATCCATCAATATCTGAAACGCCAACGCTCCAGCTGTAGACGCTTTGTACTTTCCTTTCAATCGCCATTCTTGTGTCGGTTAATGTCTTCTACCACTACTACCACGGTTACGCCAGCGCTGAGTGCACTCGCCGACATTGATTTGTCGGGTTACGATGCGGAGCAATCCAGGCTTATGGAAGAGAGATGCATCTTGGTAGACGAGCGGGATAATGCTATCGGTGCGGCTGACAAAAAAACATGTGCGTATTTTTTCCAGTTCTCGCAAGGAGGAGATGAGGGGTACGAGTACTGAAAACGGCTGAAACGTGTAGGTCATCTGATGGAGAACATCAACAAGGGACTCCTACACCGCGCCTTCTCCGCCTTCGTGTTTCGTCCTTCGGACGGGAAGCTCCTGCTGCAACAGCGCGCATCGGAGAAGATTACGTTCCCGGATATGTGGACGAATACGTGCTGCTCGCACCCGCTCGACGACTTCGCAGAAGAGAAGGTCGAGGCGGAGCAGCTCGGCGTGCGCATCGCTGCATCGAGGAAGCTGGAGCACGAGCTGGGCATCCCGCGCAGCCAGGTGCCGGCGGACAAGTTCCAGTATTTGACTCGCATCCATTATTTGGCGCCCTCAGAAGGGAAGTGGGGAGAGCATGAAGGTGCGTGCGCGTGTGCTCTTTCCGGCATGGAACGGGAGGGAACATGCTCACTGAGATATGGCTTCAATTTAGTCGATTATATCTTGTTCATGACGGGCGACGTGGACGTCACTGCCAACCCGAATGAGATTCGGGATTACAAGTATGTCGACAAGGCCGAGTTGCAGGCCATGTTCGACGCGCCTGGTACGTGTCTTGCCGTCCCCTCCACGCGGATATGCGATGACAGTGATGGGGCTATGCAGGAAACTCGTTCACACCTTGGTTCAAGCTCATTGCGCGTGATTTCCTCTTCGGCTGGTGGGACGAACTGCTGAATCGTAGGGACGCCAATGGCAACGTTGTTGCGACGAGTCTCAATGGCCTCGTTGATGGGAGCAAGGTGATTAAAATGGTTTGAGTGAAAGCGCGGACGCCTTGCGGCGCGTGTTTTACGAGAGACGACGTATGATCGATATTCGGTGAGTTCCATTGCACTCTTTTGCGATGCCCCATTCTGTTTCGTCGACTGATCTTTGGGATTGGCTGTCCTCCTAGATTCATGATAGAGTTTGTAACCTTGTTTCTTTGTATCGGCCTATACCCTCCATCCTGAGAAAGCCAAGTTGAACCAGAGTCCTTGTTTTTTCCGCCCTCGGCTAGGTCCCCGAGGTTATGTCGTTTGGTTTGTGCCGTTCTGAACACGTTCTCATCGATTGCACGTTGCGCAGGATCAGCGCTCAGCGTTCGTTTTTGGGCGCTCTTTCTGGCCATGTTTCATAGAATGACAGAGTTCTGATGATACAATATCCTCTGCTGTCGGCATAGAAACTGATTACATATAGTCAATTCACACTGGATTTATACAGTCAACCAGACGCGACGTGAAGTCAGTTGAAGGAGCTACTGAGCTTATGGCGCTCAGAAACGATCAAGAATTTGATTTGTGGTAACTGAGCTTAATGTCTCTGTAAGGAATGACACCGTCCTTATCCACCAGTGCAAATATTAGAATGAGCGCTCTGTGTCACGGGACAAAGGGCAGGACGAAAGAACGACATCGAGTTATCGCCGAAACCCATGATAATTAAAGAAGAAGGCGCAGGACCTGATGACGAGCTTCTAGGTAAAGTGTGAGAAGATCCAGGTATAGGGCGACTCGGATGGCTTTAAGATGGTAACAACGCGGCATGCTCCATGCTCACTGAACCAGGCCACTGAGTCAGTCACCGCATTACGCAGATATTGTATCCCCAGGGAGACGTCTACTAGCCGCGCTTTGACATGCAAGCAGCGATAGCTCCCTGAGGGCGTTCCGTATGCACAAGAATGGACGACGAGCCAAGAGTCCAAGACACGAGGAGGTGACCTTGCTGGCTTTTCTTGAATCCCGAGCTATATGCAGGAGTCAGATGAGCTTTCCATGTGTCAGATGGTGTACCTACGCATCAGCTGCGGGTCCTTGACGATACTGTATGATGCATTTGCGCGGAAAGGGAGCTCGGTGTGATGACTAAGGTAACGTCAGACAAATCAGCGGAGGAGGTTGGCCGCGCCTGCTTCATCCGCTTAGCGCTATTTAATCTTTTTATCCTTTCCTTCACAGCTCACATCTCGGATTGGTGCCATTCTTACTTTTTACCATCATGCATTCCCCCCTTCTGCCTCACGGCGCCGATTCACCACCCTTGTCCGAGTCTCCGTCCCACTCGAATCGGACCCGCCCCTCTTACAGAGTCTTCCCTATCTTCGGTCGCGCTGGGTCTGCTGGACTTTTCATCGGTATCGCTGCCATGTCAGGTATTCTATTCCACATTTTTTTTCTTTGCAGGCGGCGTCGCTTCCCGAGCAAGTGACTGGCGTCTCCGGTCACCCTACGGTCCCAAACCGCCGCCTCATGCTTTCCCCGATACACTCGTACTTGAGGGCCCATCTCTCTCTACATCATCTCCAGTGCCCCTTGCCTCCGAAATTGCCATTCCTCTTGTTCCACCGCAACCACAATCCGATGAACTCGACCTTGAGGAGTTGAGAGACATGGTCTCAGGCACGAAGGGCTTTTTTGCCCGCGACTACAGCCTTGGACTAGGATGGAATAATGTGAGTCCGAAGGGCCATCGACCTGTTGGCCCGGCCAATATCCGAATACACGTTTTTTTTAGATGAGGTATATCATTGAAGCCGCACTGATTCAGTCAAGATTGCTGAACCGCACCCTCGTCCTTCCATCATTTGTCTATGCACGCGCTTGCGAATATAATATGTAAGCTTCACCCCTATTACCAATGGCTCACCGCTGATCTCTGGCACCCATAACTTATTAGCACCGTCTGTGCGGAATATGCTACCATGGTGAACAAAGGGGATGCTGTCGGCTGGGAGGAATGGCGCGAACTCCCCATCGAACAACAAATGGGATGGGAAATCCCCATGTCGCTGATGTTCAACCTCACTCACCTTCGCCAAACCCAACCGGTAATTCTTGTCTCAGATTACCTCCGACTTCACGGCCAGGGTCCCGAGGTAGAGTTCAGCAATGGCGCATGGCAGCGCGAGCTTTATCATCAGCGTGCGAATGTCTTTGAGAAGGACAAGACCAAATTACCATCTTTGTATGTGATCGAAAACCACTGGTACGATCCTTCCAGGTCGAACCGCGTGGATCTTCTGCCCGATGCTGTGAAGCAACGCGGCAATTGGAGTCCGGAAGGTTGGGATAAGAAATCAGGCCGGAAAGGTCATTGGCCATATTTCCCCCAGACAGAGGCTTCTGAGCGCCTGCAGGCGGCTTTGGAATCGGAAAAATCCGTTTTGGATTGGGACGAGGCCCGCGAAGCCCTGCAGGCTAAGGACGGCATTCAACTTTGGGATGTCAGCTCAGACGAGAAGCTGGAACAAGTACTTCGAGCCAACGGATGGGAAGTTTTACATACCTTCCGGGGAGCGTAAGTACTTCTCTCGTTCATCCGACCGCAACTTATCCGAGACCCCGGCAATTCATAGGCTCGGAATGGATTATACAAAGACCGTCTCTGAACCCATACGCCAAGTTGTACCGCGTTCATCTCTCCGTGGTTTCGTCGAAGAGTACGCTGACCGCGACGAAGATGTGGTCATCCTTGCTGGGGAGACCCATCTTGGTCGCAAACCGGTACGTACCACATGTCCTGCTGTTGCTGTCGACGTCTCTTGTTACATCCGGGTTTCATCTAGGGCGCACTTCGCTTCACTACGGTTCCGGCGCGCGACGATTTCGCCCGCCTTGTTTTGTTCAACATCCAGCCTGTCGACAAGGTGCTTGACCTTGCCGATACACTTAACAATCGGATGAAAGAATTGACGGAAGGTCGGTTATGGATGGGAGCGCACATGCGTCGCGGGGACTGTAAGTCTATATCTGATAGCGCCTGCCATTTCACGCACGTGTGCTCATGATCGCATCTAGTTGTCAGGCTCGGGTGGGCTATGGAGAGTACCCCAGAGGCCCATATCAGACGAGTGAAGGAGCATCTTGACAGCGGTCGCCAAACAATCCTCTCTCTGACTGAACTCGATACGTATGATGTCCCAGACGTCCACCCTGACATGGATCAATTAGATCTCGCCCCTCCACTCCCAGATGACCCGTACGTTTTCACTTCTTCAATTTGAAACTGGCTTACACGGTCACCATTTTCTTTCTTCGGCTTCTCTAGCTTCTACATTGCCACAGACGAGCGTGACCCAGAAGCGCTAGACATCATCTCCAAGGGTGGTGCCGTCTTCATGAGCGACCTCCTGACTATCGAAGATAGACGTGCCTTCGGCTGGCCATTGATGATAACGGATGTCCGTGCGCTCGTCGAGCAGGCGACCCTCGCACATTCCGCTTATTTCTATGCGCATGCGATGAGCTCTGTTGCCGGTGGAATCGTGAACATGCGTGCGGCGCGTGGTGTGGATCCGCGCACGATCTTGCTCGACTGAAGTGCGCACGCTGGCGTCGTTGCCTTGTCCGTCAAAATTTATCCCTTCTGCTCATCCATCCACAGGCCACCCATTCACCCCATCGTCTCTTCACTTCATGATTACTCTGAATTTTCACTCCTGGCGTTGTCTCTTGCCATGTCATCTACATCTCCCATTTGTTCACCACACTATACATCACCTTTCAGCATCTCGATATCTCTCCCGCACACTCATTTACGCAATGCGACACACCTCAGGCTGGCCGAGACGATGATACAGTGTCTACAAATCCATTTTTCCCTCTCCACTACCCCCCACCCAACTACCTAGATTATGAACGTACGTGCGAGGCTGCGCGTTATATTGATACACATACCACCGCCACGACTGTTATATACCACAGACCGAAGTCTGACGACAGATCGCGGGAAAATATATAATCAATTTCGTCTGGAATTAATACGACATCAGAATGTCTTCGCACTCGTACTTGTACAGTGTATCGGCTTTCCGTAGGAGATTTGGTAACTCGACAAAAATGAGCAGGCCGCGGATAGTTATTTACACGTTTGCGTAAATATTGCAGATGTTTGGCTGGAATCATGGAACTGGTCGTTGGTTTGGTCAGGTTCACAGGGGCGGGCAGCGCAAGATTGTCGGTACGTCGGTGGCTCATACACAGAACGATTCTCTTCTGTGTGAGAAAAGCAAAAGACCGCAAAGACATCACGTGCTGAACGAATTTGAACCCCCGATGTCCGAGTCCGAGTCTCCCGTTCCAAACCATCATCTTCAGAAGTTTAAATTTCAGCTGTGACAGACTTCTGTGCTCCACCAGAGCACAGAATTGTCTGTGCACATTCCAAAAATCGTGCGATTGCACTTTTGAGATTAGGTTGGCAATCCACCGTCCGTTCAAAATTCGTCAACATTTTTCATTGCAGATCGCGCTGTGGCACTCGAATCGATCGTACAATTCGTTGTCATTCAATATCGCTGTTCAGCCCATCTCACCTGCACCACGGATTGCGAAGGGGCGAATGCTTCTTTTTCTTCTGATCTGGAGAGGCAAAGATTTTAAGTGTATCAAAGTACTGACTACTAAAGGACAAGGTACGTTCTGCCTGGTCGCATGAGTCTCAAAGACAGCTGAATTAAAAGCCCTGTGGTTGCCGGATAAAGAATATCCAGCATTTTTTTATCATTTGACAAAATCACCAGCATCGCCACACCCCCCTCATGTCTGACTACCTCAATCAATGGGAGCTTCTACACCTCACGTTCAGCTATCTGGACAAACCCTCCAATGCTCGTAACGCCCGAGTGTGCAAAGCGTGGACAGATCCCGCGCTCAGCCACGTCTGGTGCGTTATGGAATCAGAAGAGATTGCCCGCGCGCTTCAAATGTTGTTGAATATGTGCAAGACAGTCATAGGATCTACAAAGAAGTATTCCTTGGTATATATATAATCAATTTCACGCCATCACATGAAAAATTCATTTCATGTTTTCGACAGGACTTCCAGCGGCCACTTTGTCGCCAAGATTGGGACTGCCTCTTACCGAACTTCGGACGAATCCAAACTATCAGCTCTCTGTTGGTCGTGAAACCAGTGCTCGAGCTATCAAGAGACGCCGTACACGAAATTGCAGCAACCCGGCCAGAAATTGTCATTTTCCCTCGACTGCAATGTCTGGAAGGTGATATCAGAGAGTGGCATATGGATCCATGTTTTATGCAAAGCTCTGTGACGAATCTGACTCTAGGGCTATCACAGGCCAACCTACGTGATATCTCATGTATGACTTACCATGTCGTTGACCGCATGCCTCTGATAAGGCACATCCGCATTCGGGCCAGCGAGCTCCCTCAATCAGGCTTTGTGATTGAAATTTGTCGCCTCGTTGGCGGTCTGTTTCGATTGGAGACAATAACTTGTCCCACATTTTATCTTCAATCTTCTGTAGTTGCGTGTCTCTCACGATTGAAGCATCTCCACACTGTGTCTTTGAACAACTATGGGACAACCGTGATCCTCAGATCATCGCTGCTTCCTCCCGGCCCCTTTGCGCCTGCCATCGAACCTCACGCATTCCCGTCCCTAAAAGCTCTCGCGATCGCAGCTTCATTGGAAGAAGTGACCAATTTTTTTATCACAACCCCATTTGATAGCTTCCCAGTTGACATCAATATACGTTCATGCAACGTTCCCTCTCTCTCGAGAACCCGGCTATCTCCGTGACTTTCTCAAGACGACCTCCATCGCCTGTACATCTCTCGACGATGTTTTTATATCCTTGGGCCCCCATGGTGACATTGATCGAGAAAATGCCAAGCGAGTTCGTTCCCTTGAGTTTGGGGACATCGCTCCTCTGCTTGATTTTCAACGGCTCACTAGCTTCAATATTCGAGATGCACATCCCATCCGGATAACGGACGAAGAGGTCAACGAACTCGCTTCTCGCTTGCCCTCCATCCAAAAACTCAGGCTCACTGTCAACCCGTCCTTCATGTCACCACCCTCTCTCTCCCTCCGTGCTTTACTCCCCTTTGCGCAGCATTGCGGCGAACTCACAGAGTTGGGACTTTGCATCAGCTGTGATCTCACGGCCAGTCTCAAACTGCCCAGATCAGACGTCTCGTTTCGCAAGCTTTCCTTTCTCGATCTCAGCGCATCCCAGATCTCCACATCCCGGTCCCTGAGGCTGAACAGCGCGTTATTTTTGTCTCGCCTGGTACGGAAAGGCACGAGAATCAAAACAATGTACACCCCGCGTCCTCATGACCCGCACTGGATTGACGCGCGCCACGATCGTACGTACCAGAAACGCATGCAGGAAGTTAGTCGAATGGTCCCCCTGCTCATTGAGGTAAGGAAGGAAGATTTGGAGGAGGTAGACGCACTCAGGCGCGAAAATGGGCATCTTAAGAGCCTCCTTGCAAGCCGATAAGTTTTCAGCTCGATGACGGTGCAGTATCTTATCGATTCAAGTCTTTAAGTGATCATGTGGACTCACTTGAATTCAAGGTTGTTTTTGCAGTTTTAAGTTCCGGTGAGACGTGACGACGTCAGCGTTTGACTTTCTTACTGAAAGACGCAAAATTCAACAACATGCAGCTTGGTGAGATTCACACCTACAGCTGTAAGCAATTGGCATTCGGTTGCATTGTTTGAGAATGATTGTCTCATTTTGTTCACCGAACAACATTGTCCGAGGTGATTTTCGTTCCACATGTCGATTCCCGTCTCCTCCTCATAACCCCCATCGGCCGAGTCATTATACTGAAAATCTCATCATCCCAATATCTCAATTCACTTACTGTCACTTACCAACGTATCCCCAGAGTGTTACTAGATCAATCTTAGAACTGGGCGCTCACGCTCCGGCGAGTCTGTCGCCCAGCCCCGCACCTAAGTATCCACCGTGTGTGAAGCAGCCGACTTGGATATCAAACCTGCCCACAATGCACAGAGTCTGAAATCTGAGCTCAAATCTCCGAGATCTCAGATCTCGCCATCCTTTGTTCGCCACATCTCCTTCAAGTTGCGATGGCGGTGGCCTTCCCCAGTGCCACAAGTTTGCTCCCGTCTATATAAGAAATCATCGCGCGCCACTTCACTGTCAAAACTACTTGGGGGGGTCGCTTCCATCTCACAGACTCACCAGCGTCGCTAACTATCCCCATGCCCGACTATCTGACTTTGTGGGAGCTTCTACACCATACGTTCAGTTTCTTGGACAAGGCTTCAAATGCCCGTAATGCTCGAGTTTGCAGAGCATGGACAGAGCCTGCGCTGGATCAAGTCTGGTACGAAATGAGGTCAGAAGAATTGGCTTGTGCGCTTCTGTTGTTGTGCGATATGCGTATGACAGCCATAACGTCTACGAGGGGCTATTTCTTGGTATACATCTAATTTGTTTCATACTACATGTCAAGGCTAACTACTAATCCTTCTTTTATCAGGACTTTGAGCGACCACTTCTTCGCCAAGATTGGGACAGCCTCTTACCGAACTTCCGACGAATACATAGTATTCGCTCTCAGTCCTATGGAAGCCCAGTGGCTGAGCTCTCGAAAGAGGCGGTACACGAAATTGCAGCAACTCGGTCAGACGTTGCCATTTTCCCTCGACTTCAATGTCTGGAAGGTGATATCAGAGAGTGGCATATGGATCCATGTTTTATGAATAGCTCTGTGACGAACCTGACTCTAAGACTATCACAGGCCAACCTGCGTGATATCCTATGGATGGCTCGACATGTTGTTAACCGCATGCCTTTGATCAGACACATCTGCATCGAGGCCAGGAAGCTCTCTCAACCGGGCGTTGTGGACCAGCTCTGTTGCCTTGTCAGAGATCTTTCTCGATTAGAAACGATCGATTTACCTCCACCTTGCCTTCAATCTTCTCTCGTATCTTCCTTCTCACGGCTGGAGCATCTCCGCACTGTATCCATTGGGGTTCTGCCGGTGGCCCAGGGAGAACTGTCGAAGTTTCTTGGTGACCTCGTTGTGCACGACATGGAGCCATGCGCATTTCCGTCCTTGAATGCACTCTCTTTCATAGCGTCGTCTTTGGAAGATGCGGCCAAGTTATTATCGAGTCCGCAGTTGACAATTTCGCAGTTGACATCGGTACGATTATGTGCGACGTTCCCCGTCCCACGAAATCCAGGCTATCTCCGCGACTTCCTCACCACGATTTCCATCGGCTGTACGTCCCTCGACGAGCTCGACATCTACTTGGAACCCGCTAGTGAAATCATGAAAGAGAAGGCTGAACGCATTCGTTCCCTAAATTTTGGAGACATAATTTCTCTCCTTCAGTTCCAGAGACTGACCAAATTCACCATTCGAGACGCGCGCCCCATCCGGATAACAGATGAAGAGATCAGCCAACTCGCTGAACGATGGCCTTCACTCCAAAAACTATCGCTCAATCCCTGCCCAGCCCTATTTTCTCCGCCTTCCCTCTCTCTGCGCGCTTTGATCGCCTTCGCGCAACATTGCAGTGAACTGACGGAGTTGGGACTCTGTCTTGACTGTGATCCTCCGATTCATTTTGACCTGTCCAGATCCAGTGTCTCGTTCCACAAACTTTCCCTCCTTGACCTCGGCGCGTCCCATATCTCCAAGTCCCAGTCCCAGTCCCTGAGGGTGAACGCCGCTTTATTTTTGTCCCGCCTGGTACGGAAGAGCACAGAGATCAAATCACTGTACAACCCGCACATGCAGAAAGTCATTCGCATGGTTACTTCGGCTCTTGGAGGTAAGGCGAGTTGACTCTGTGGCATACGACTGACTTGTATGGGAATGATCCGTTAATGACATCGCCGGTACGTTTCATTCCGTGTCTTTCATACTGTTCCTCCATTGTTTGCTGAGTAAACCGAATAAATTCAAGGGGTCCCACGCAAGTAGGGGCCTGATTTAATGTGGAATATGTATAGGGAAGACACTACCACCCGAGCGACCCCAGCGAGCTAACAAGGCAATAACTGTTGTCGACAGGAGTTTTGAAATAGAACAAATGGAGTATTCAAGAGATTCAGAAAGCAATGTGAGCTACGCGTAAGTAACGTACACACACGGAATAATGGTAAGAATGGAAAGGAAGGTCGCGAGCATGCATATGTAGGTATAACGATCAAGAGCGTCACGTTAGGTCATAATTCAAGAAATACACCGAGATAAGATCTGGTTTTGTACAACACGGCTGAACTCGAGATCATAAAAGATGTAAACCCCTGCCAGATAGAAAGAGATCGTCGTTGACATGGACAGTTTTATTTATTCTGCCACCATTGCGGGGAGCCTTTGAATATCCATAACTCTTGCCTGCCTCCGAGACCGAGAAAACCTGAACGAGCCATCGGAACGCTCGCATCCAATTTGAAGCATTGTTCATTGTAGTGCCTCAGGACATGGGCGAGGAAAAGATTTTTGTCTACGTCCGGCACTGGAACAACGATCAGGTTACCTGACACGAGACGCTCAAGAGAAACTCACGATTCATCGCTTTTTTTCAGAGAGAGATGAAAAACGCCATCCAAAACCTGCTCATCGTGTTCGATGCGTCGAGGGAAGGTGGACCGTAGGTATAACCCAAGGTTTAATGCCAGCCCATCGGGTGCGTTAACGAAAGTCAACCGATCTCCAGCACTATTGAAGGACATGGCGAAAAAATGAGCGCCAGGATCTGGCAAGGATCGGATGAAAACCAAGCGCGGCGATTTGAGCTGTACCGGAGTCATGCGATCAGTCAAAGATTCAGACGATCGAAAGATCGCAATATGACGTCACGGAGGAAAGCACTCACTGCACGGCCAGCCTGAATCGTGGTCAAGTAGACGTAGCCCTACACTCAGTCAGTATCTCAACAGACTCTGGGCTGGCGCCGATTACTGACTTGGTTCACTAAAACCCAAAATAATTGGATCATCATTCGATGGACCCTGAAAAAAGACAGGTCACGAATTGACACCGATAGAGATCTGATGTGTTTGGCCTACATGATCGAATCCGAACCCTTGAGATTCCATGGACTACCCGCGAATTTGACGCGCCAATTGCTGCCCCACGTTTCCTGGTGGGAGATGCCAGGCTGCCACATTGGAAAGAGACGCTCTTTGATCTCGTCTATCGTGTACGGATATGCGATGTTATACAGTATCAATTCGTTTGGTGGTTCGATCGTCACAAAGAGATGATCTACACGCGCAGCACGATTATGAGGCAGATCCTGATGTGACAAATTTTCAAAACTCGAAGAGATGCGTACCTGGTGGTTTCGCGTGGCCACTGCTCGAGCTTGTGCGCGTGCGGGCGATCGAATTCAATCGCGATCGATTTTCGCCACCAGAGTGCGTCCTAGTGCGAGCCAACGGAACGGCAGTCGTGTGCGCGCGCTCTACTTTTTTCATCGCGGATCTCAACGGCCTCTGCTGACCATTCGATGTTGCTCCGGCATTGGTGTGCCTTCGATGAGGATGAGGTGTGTGCGTGCGCGCAGGACGAGACGGTTGAATCGGGGTAGGCTGGGCCGGAGGAGATGCAAAAGTCGTAGGAAATGGGACAGCGGGGGATGCGCCATACTGTGCCATGTTTGGCTGTTGTGCGGCATAAGGCTGTTGTTGCTGATAGTAGGGTTGACCGCCTTGGTATGGAACTTGGTACGGCTGATATCCGGGCTGCTGGTAATACTGGCCGTTGTTGTACTGCATGGGCCCAACAGATATAGCGGTGCTCGAGGGAAAAAAATGTGAGCGCGAGAAGGAGATGCTAGGATGTGGGAACAAGAGAGAGAACAAGACACAAGATGTGAGAGCGCCGAGGATAGGTGAGACAGAAGAGACCCCTTGAAGAATTGCAACGTGGTAGAGCTAAATTGCCTTTTCGAGGGTCGGAGATTGCACTTCTATTACATATAGCAAGCAGCTCGAGCAATAATAGCACAGTCCAGAGCATGTTCGGCGACTCGTCGAAGAGAACACGGACGTCGAGAGGGCGCGCAAAGGGGTGAAGAGGAAAGCGAGAGAGAAAGTTGGCTTGCGGTTGCGAGGTCGATTATGGCGGCGTGCANGTCGGAACACGTGCATCGAGCGCGCCTGATTCACTAATTCGGCAGCTCACTGCCGCGGAACCCAGTACTCAGCGCTCAGCCTCGTCACTCATCCTCCGTTCACCATGGCATCCACTTTCTTCAACTGGCTTCGTTCTCCTGCTGCTCGCCAATATTTCCTCAGTACGCCCTTACTGTTTGGCAATTCTTTCTCAAAATCTGACATATCTTTCCCTTTCAGGCACTCATTTCTGGGGACCGGTCAGTACCACTCCGTAATTCCAGATCGAAATATAGGTACTCAACTCCTCGTCAGGTAGCGAATTGGGGCCTCCCTCTCGCCGCCATTGCCGACTTGAGAAAGGATGAGGATGTCATTTCCGGGGCCATGACGACTGCTCTCGCTTCCTACTCGTGAGTGNTTGCCCCNCACGATCTACCCCACACTTTTGCCTGACGCGTCGCATTCAAGCCTGGTGTTCATGCGCTTCGGTGAGCNTTGACTACAGCACTCTCACATTGTTTTCCTACAACNAANNCTCTTGCGACACGTAGCCTGGCGAGTGCAGCCTCGGAATTATCTCCTCTTCGCATGTCACGCGACGAATGCGACTGCACAAATCACGCAGGGCNTNCGGTTCTACAATTACTGGTACATGGGCGGGAAGGAGAAAAAGGAGAAGCANGCNCTGCTTGAANCTCCTGCGCCGNTAGGAACGACGGGCAAGGTGATGGAGGCCATCGAGGCCNCGCAGGCGGAAGGGCGAGCGTCNAAAAAATAGTCGTATCAATNNTCANCGCTTNNCTCAGTGNTTNTTCTCATTTATAGATTTATATCAGNCATGTTTTCTTTNTTTCTNGAATNTCGTTTGATGGAGAGTGTTATAGCTNNAAAACCAACCGATATGATAGAATATACAAGAACAGTGTGTGCGAGTGAAAACATCACGGANANTTNACCANAAACTGTCATCCGCATCCCCTCCNTTCTTTTTCTTGTTGTTACCCTGCGATAGGACCTGTCGCTCGTACATTTCNGCAATCTGTCACGCGATGAGCCGAATTGTGTNCCGAAAACATAANNNNANNNNTNANNTGNTNGNNNNCCNNCNCGGGCNCNNNCGCNTNNTNNNCAT